>SKCR01053324.1:0-35976 GCA_019454045.1 Zanthoxylum bungeanum | reverse complement strand
TGCACCTGAAGGGATAAAACCCATAGGCTGCAAGTGGATTTACAAGCGTAAAATTATGCACAAGGCAACATCCAAACCTATAAGGCTAGGTTGGTGGCGAAAGGTTATAGACAAATCTAAGGAATTGACTATGACCAAACCTTCTCGCCTGTTGCAATGATAAAGTCCATTCGAATTTTTTCTGGCACTAGCTGAACACTTTTATTATGAGATTTGGCAGATGGATGTCAAAACAGCTTTCCTTAAAGGGAACCTCGTAGAGGAAGACTATATGACACAACCTGAGGGGTTTGCATCTAAGGATGATCATAATAAAGTATGCAAGCTTAAACGATCCATTTATGGACTCAAGCAAGCCTTCAGAAGTTGAAACATATGATTTGATGAGACAATCAAAGAATTTGACTTCATCAAAAATATAGACGAGCCTTGTGTTTACAGGAAAAGTAGTGGGAGTGTTGTTGTATTTCTTGTATTATATTTCGATGACATATTAATCATTGGGAATGATATTCCCATGATACAAGCCACCAAGCAATGGTTATCTCAGAATTTCTCTGTGAAAGATTTGGGAGAAGCAGCCTACATCATTGGCATTAAGATATCCCATAATAGATCTAAGAGGTTGTTAGGACTTTCTCAATCTATGTACATACATAAAGTTTTGAAAAGATTCAAAATGGAAGATTCCAAAAGAGGTAATTTACCTACTTGTCATGGAATCAAATTATCTAAGGAGCAATGTCCACATACTCCTTCAGATAGAGAGCGTATGAGTAGGATCCATTATGCTTCAGCAATAGGATCGATCATGTACACCATGCTATGTACAAGACCTTATGTCTCTTATGATCTTAGCATAACGAGCAGGTATCAGGAAAATCCTGGTGAGCAACACTGGGTAGCTGTCAAAACAATCCTCGAGTATCTGAGAATAACTAAGGATGTGTTTTTGACATACAGAGATTGTTCTGAGATGAAATTCATTGGTTACTGTGATGCAAGCTTTCAGACCGATAGGGATGACAGCAGATCGCAAACAGGATATCTGTTTACTTTGAATGGCGGTACTGTCAATTGGAAAAGCTCAAAGCAGTCAACTACAATGGACTTTACCACTGAAGCTGACTATATTACAGCATCTGAGGCAGCTAAAGAAGCAGTCTGGATAAAGAAGTTCATCACGGAGCTGGAAGTGCTTCCCGCAATAAATAATGGCGTCACGATGTACTGTGACAACACGGGCGCCATTGCTCAATCAAAGGAACCAAGGTCCCACCATAAATCCAAGCATGTACTCAGGCGATTTCATCTCATCAGGGAGATTGTTGAGAGAAAATAAGTTATTATAGAGAAAATACCCACAGAAGATAATCTTGCAGATTCTCTGACTAAAGGGCTGACTCAATAAAAGCATGATAGGCACATCCGGGAGTATGGTGTCCAGATTCATACTAGTTGGCTATAGTGCAAGTGGGAGATTGTTAGAGATATGCCCTATACCCAACTTGTGGATGGGCTATATGTATATGTATTTGTAATATTTTCATTAATTAATAAAATGGCAATCTTTATTATACATGTCTTACATAACTATATGAATCATCAATACTGTAATAAAGCCCTTGGAGTAATAAGACGATGGCTTCCATGCCTTATGAGAATCATTACTCTTAAATGTTCCTAGTCATAGTTTTGTGAATAATCTAGGCGTTCACAAAGCGGAGAGACTAGCATGATGATATGATCACCCTTAAGTTGGGTAGCCGATCTCATAGGCTACTAGCGGAGATCCATCCGCTTGGTGTATCACATGGATGTATGAGTTGCTCGTGTCAATCGAACTGATCACCGAAAGTTTTCACATGGAGTGTTTATCCCATGTGTCTGTGAGAACTTTCATGTATCGATTGTATGACTAGTCCTTAGACTTGAGGTCTTTACAATCTTATGTGTGGATCAAATAACTTTGACATTCTCCTTCCCCGGTTCAAAAGATCCGGTCATAATGGTATGATTGGGTCATTCGTTGAAACATATGAAGTTTGTAAAGATACAACAGAGAATCGCCACTCTCTCGGATAATATTTTCTTATAAGAGTAGTATTCCAGTTCGCGGGTTGATATGTGTGATCAGTGCTTGGGACTGTAGCCGTAGCGAAAGAATCATGTGAGATTCTTAGGTTAGCACAATTCATGACACTATCAACATCATATATTTGACTATATGGGTGGACACTTTCCATACCCTAGGTCAAACGGTGGGGATACAGTGAGGAGATGGACCGTATCATATGTAAATCGCATACAGAATGTTTATATTTATCTTTCCTTCTCATTTGGGGGGCCTCGGCATGTTGCTAAATGTCAACCTTGGTCGTTGAAATCGAACGACCATCTGATAGGAGGATAATTTATGTTCGATTAAATTATCACGATTCAATTCATGTCCAACTTGAGGGGAACCCAAAAGGTCACACCCAACAAAGTCGAAATCAATGGTTAACAGTGCACAATACAAATTTAACAGCATATATGATTGCTGTAGGAATTGTTCATAAATAGTTCAATGTGTTTAATAATTGAACAGATCATTTATGAGGTTCCATATTGGCTTAGGGTTGGTGAATGACGATATGGGCACTTTGGGAATTAGAATAAATAAATAAAAACATGAATAGTAATGTGAATAGTAAAAAAATTTTTTATTTGTTTTGAATTCTAATTCGGCCCAAACTCTTATTAGGGTTTTATAATCTCATTAAACCACTATATTCAGATCCAATGGCTAAGATTAAATTAGCATTTATCCCACATCGGATTCTTAATTAATTTTGTTTTCTTTGGAGCACCTATATAAACCCAAAGAATTCTTTACAAATTTTAGCACCAAACCTTTCATATCTTGGGTTTATATAAGTGAGCAACTGTAAAGTTTAAGAGTAAGCCACTAATTTTGAGGATCCTTAAGTCTAATTGACTAGAGGAACCTCGAGTTAAAAGTCTTGAGGTATTTGCCTAAGCTAGCACCAAGGGAAAAATACCCGTGCAATCAAGGCGTAGTCTTGCCGTTGAGTTTTGGCTTTGGTGTGTGCATCTTTGGAGGCCACACACTTGGGTGGCTCTTTGGAACGTGGAAGAGCTTGCTGAGTTTGAGAAAAGCTTGTAGATTGGAGGGAGAACTGAAGGAGTCTTCGGTTCAAGTAAGTCTTTTTCTTTCTTTATTTTAATTAGAGTTCTTATGATTGTTAGAATGTTTAGATTTATGTTCTCTGCATGTTTTATGAGTTTTTATGCTTAGAATATATAGTAACATGCCTAGGCTTGTAGAATAATCAAAACAAATGGGTCTTGGGTAAAGGGATAGCGACATCATAATTTGATTTATTTAATTTTCTGTTGCGCACTCGCGGCCGGTTCCCAACAATTACAACAATTTCCAAAATTGCCCTCACCCTTCTAATATCCACTGATATAATATTATTCATACAATACATCCAAGTATTCACACAAAGCATGTTATTCAATCAATCTAATCCAATTAATTAATCTTTGAATTAATGACCATCCAATGTTCAAACAACGATTTGATTTGCGCGAGTCCAACTCGTTTAAGAATAAATACTCAAAGTACGTATTCTTGAATTTTATCGAACTACAATTTTAAATCCAATTTAAATTGTATCCAATACTAATTCATATTTAATTTCAAATTAAATAATTACACTTATTAATAATGCCTTTTAGACTTAGATTCTAAATCCAAGCTTAATGGGTCTCAAAGGCCCAATTAACATCCAATGTCAATTTAATTAAATTCCAATAGGCTTTTAATTAATTCTTAAGGCATGGCCTTTGGCAAATATGGATCAAACCCAAATGCAAATGCCCAATTAAGGAATCACCATTTTTGCCAAAATTCAATTTAGGCCCATTAGGACCAATTAAATTTTTTAAAGGCACAATTGTCATATTTGGACTTTATGGAAATGGTTTTAGGCCCAATTGGATCCAAACCAATTGTCCTAAACCAAATTTGGCCCTACCAAGCCCATTAAGCCCAATTACAACAATTTGAATTAACGCATCATTCCAAATTACATATTAATTTAATTAAAGTGCAATTAACATAATTAATCAATTAATCTAATGTTTTCAAAAAACTAATTAATCCAATTTAATCATGCTCAACATTTCCAATTAATGTCCAACATAAATTGAAGCAAAATCAATCTATTACATGCTTCACACTTCACGGCAATAGGGCACAAAATAATACTCAATTTGATTTCATTCCAATTAAATCAACATACAAGATCTATTTCATGCTTTAAACATATCCAATTGTCTAAAATCAAAAAATTACCATGAGTGTTCCTAGGGCATACACTCGGTCATGCTTAGAATTTGTGGATTTTTTTATCTAATCAATATTTCACAAATCCAACAATGCACAAATCCAATTCAACATCATACAAACATAACCCTACCATCAATTTAGGCAAATCAAGCTCTAAGCCAAAAATCCCAAATTAAAGTATATGAACCCTAGATATTCAAATCAAACTTAACCTGGCTCTGATACCATTTTTAGTGTTCCTAGAACATGCCAAGGATCTCTAAAAGTGATTCATGTGTGAATTGGAGTTGCGGAAAAAAATTACTTTGATCGGTTTTAGGCTTTCAAAAATTCCTTAGGATGTAGAAGCTCCAAGCTTTAAATCGTGTTCCAAACTCTCGGGTGAGTTTCCATATCACCTTGTTTGAATCTTTAAGTGCAAGCCTTGGAAAATTTTGCAACAAAATTTTCCCCTTGGAGAAGAAGAAGTCACGGCAAAAGCAATAGGGAGAGAGAGATTTTTGTGTTTTGATATTTTGATTTCAAAAACCAATTACCAAAGTCAACTTCCAAGTTGGTATATCATTTCAAAAATAAAACAAAGTGTGTTGGTTTGGTTTGAGTGTAGGAAAAGCAATCCAAGCTTTCACTCAACCAATTACCAAATTCCATCAAATGTCAAACACATTGATGTAAGTTGGTTGGGCCCACTTTAAATTCCAAATTTAAGTCGGACAATCCAACACACAACTTCGCTCGGGCCCGGGTTCGTTTAATTCCGAATTAAACGAATTTTCCATTGCGACTTAATTAAATCCAATTTAATTAAACAATTATGCCTTGCAAAATTATTATTAAAGTCGATTACGAATTAATTCTAAATTAATTTGTTCGCCTGAATTAAAATCCAATTTTAATTCCACGTTGAAATCTAATTTTAATTAATATATCTAATATATTATTTTAGCCCAATTAATTAAATAGTAAAATCTAATTTCACTATTAAATTCATTTTTTCGATTAATTCCAAATTAATCGCGGTCTCTCTTCTCGACGAATTTAATCCCAGAAAAATTCTCGATGCAATTAATCCCATATTAATTCTTGCCATAATTAATCCCAGATTAATTTTCTCTCTCATAATAAATCCCAAATTAATTATGTTCGAGTCAAATTTCATCGGTGAATCTTTGGGAAGCGATCCCAGAGATCCCTGGATATGTTGGCAGTAAATACGGTCATCGGACTATCCGACTACGTGCGTACCTAGTACCACGTTCTTACCGATTTACAAGACATGGTTGGCTTCTAGCAAAACATCGTACCTACCCAATTCTCCAGAAATATTCTTTAAAGGAATATATAATTTTTATCAGGCGTAGTATACAGTGTATTGCGTATTATGATCCAGTACCGGATGTCACATGCTAGGCCTGGGGCTGGAATTGTGTATGCCCCGTACGAAGCATATATCAGATCATTGGCAACTAGTCTCTATAATCGGATAATCATGACCTAGTCATATTATCCCGATGATTGCAGTACTTAAGAGTACCAGTTCTGTATCCATGCGTGATCATCATCTCCATATGACTGAAGTGATACTTCCATCTTGACATCACACCCAATACACTACGATTCTCAGTATACCCAAAATAGGCGTACACAGAACCTGTTAAAGCCCCAGATGACCAAAACCAAAGTATGCTGATTGTCGCAAGTATTAGCGATGCAAGTCTCAGGTTAAGACCAAATACACCTACCCTAATTCGGATTCCCATAGACACATAGTCATACTACCAATGGGATTCCGAGGGGTCTATCTAGAGCGAAGCTATTCCCGTACCATCGGTAAATAGAACTTCCTATCACACTCGCATAAGTATCCAATACTTAAATATATGAGAACTATAATGTTACGCTTCCATAACGCGCACAAGTGCAATACTAGCCTATTCCGCATTATCGATGTCCAGTCTCGATAATACTATGACTAGGGATATTTAATGATTAAACCTTTTGTAGATTATTATGTCTCATATCTTATTAATCTGGTACTAATCATATGGACTTTTATCATTTATATATCCAGGTAATCTAATTACAAATGACAAAAGAGCAATTTCCTTTGTCACATAGTTAATTTTATACAAGAATACCATGTCCTTTACAAAATAGTGATGCTATGGGTCATAATTGTCCAACAGGGATAATATTACTATTATAAACTATTTTTAAAGTAAATATTCATAGTCGTTAATTTTGGAATACGGTTCAATTCCTATAATCTAAAAAACTAACACATGTCGTATATTGGAATTGTAGTTCTAATAATTTAACTCAATGTACCATGAGCAAGGAAAGCTCATATAGACATGTGAGTATTCATTGGAGCGAATACTGAATGACTAACATGTGATTTCGAATAGTCGAAAGTACACACTGATAGAAAGCTGCCTGGAAAAAAGCCAAGAAATCTTCCAAATCCAACAAAATGGCCCAAATACACCAATCTGACCAAGCCATGCAATCAGCCACAACTTCAAGTTAACTTGGCCCAACAAACAGAGCTCATTCTAGATCACATCATTCTCCTTCTCTTGAAAAAGATTCGACCTCGAATCCGAACCCGGGTCATAGATAAAAATGACAAGATCAATGGGACGAGAATCTTGGAATAAAAGAAAATCGCATGGAAAAAAATGGTTAAGGTGTGCAAAAGTCAATAAAGCGAATGAATGACTTTTTGTCAATATTTTTCCACTCTCAATCTCTCCGTTGCTACTCTCATTCTTAACTCCACTTGCAACAGCAAAGAGATTCCCATCTGGATTCACATTTGAAATCTCATTTAAAACAAACTCAACATGCTTATGTCGCTTTCTCAAACAATCAACACTCTCATCCACGATATGATCACACTCTAGATATTCGGCTACATGTAATTTTTGCACATCATAACTCATGTCCTCACAACCAACATCAGATTGCTCCATATGATATTCACCCTTAACAGTAACATCAAGCACCTCATTGGTATCATGAACAACCAAATCAGGATCACTAATGTTATCGCTCACATCAATATCATCACTATCATCAACACCATCAACCATCTCACTCTTATTTATTGAAACATCAACATGTTTCATTTCATTACTCAAGGCTGCGTTTATATCATTCTCAACTTCACATTTTACTAATGTATTTTTCTCTATCAACTCTGGAAGCTCTCCTAATAACATTCCAAACTCAGCAATCGCACTTTTCTTTTTAGCCCACTCTTCTTCACTCATTTGCATGTACAAATCTTCCTTATAGACCTATTGTAAGGTTAAAGGAGCAAGCTTGATAATTTTTCCACCATACCTAAATTTGAACATATTCCTATCCATATCATAAACAACTTTATTGAATTTATACCAAGGCTTACCCAATAAAATATGCGTATGACACATAGGAACCACATCACAAATTACTTGGTCAACATACTTCCCAATTGCAAAATTTACCACAACCTGCTTAGTAACCTCGAACTCTCCAAAATCACTCATCCACTTATAAGGTCTATCAAGAGGTATCAATGGTAATCCCAATTTTTCAACAAGGGTAATGCTAGCTAAATTTGTGTGATTCCCTCTATTAATAATCATACTACACATTTTACTATTGATAGAGCGTCTCGTGCGAAAGATAAATACCCTTTTGTCCATCAAATTATTTATATAAATCAACCCATTATTTGAAAGAAACCAATAATGAGGAAAGACTCAAAGAATCACTAAGAAAATATGAAAACAAACACAAATAAACTGACTTAAAAAATACCAAAAGTAAAACAAGAACACAAACTGAATGAAACTGGACAGAATTCATAATTATTATTTGAAAGCGATTTTGAGACTCGAAACCTAAGCGGACAGAGTGTGTCCAATCACTAACGAATTAGTCTCATCGAGTACTTATAAACCGATATATTATGGGTCTCGTAACTCTTTGTAGATCAAACGTTACAGCAGTTTTAAATCAGTGCGTGGCTGAAACATTCTGACCGAACTGATCCGAAAATTACAGATAAATTCGACCATAATTGACTCAAAAAATCCCAGAATTGAATCATATATGCTATTACCATGCAAGAACATTATAATAATATCTAAGATTCAGTCATAAACATGAAAAACAGAAAGGAAGTAAAAAAAATTGAAATGAGAAGAGACCAAGAAAAAAGGAATATGAAGACTTCATAAAACGATAAAGATAGAGAAAATATTGACCTCGGAACCCTGAGCTCCTGATACCAAATGATAGAAACCTACCTGGAATAAAGCCAAGAAAACCCATCCACATGTTCTAAGCCTCAAGAACCGCGAATCGTGATTTTGTAAGAACAAAATTCTTCCAAGATCAAGTCCAACCCTTAAAGAACTTTGCCTTTAAGAACCTTTCTTTTTTTTCTTTGGAGAATCTTGAACAGCGATACAGCGCCACAACGCTTGCCACACATTGATAAGCTTTTGTTCCGTAGAACAAGGAAGAATCCACTCCCTCAAGATGACACAAGTTATTGTGTTTTGTAAAAAAAATATGTTCTTAGTTAATTCCCAATTACAATGAATAATGTGTTAGGAAGCGGCCGCGAGTGCGCAGCGGCAAATAAAAATTATTATGCTACTTTCCCTTTGCCCAAGACCCATTTGTTTTTATTATTCTACAAGCCTAGGCATGTTATAATATATTCTAAGCATAAAACTCATAAAATATGCAAAGAACATAAACCTAAGCATGCTAACTATCATAAGAACTCTAATGAAAATAAAGAAAGAAAAAGACTTACTTGAAACGAAGACTCCTCCAGTCCTCCCTCCAATCTACAAGCTTTTCTCGAACTCAGCAAGCTCTTCCACGTTCCAAAGAGCCACCCAAGTGTGTGGCCTCCAAATATGCACACACCAAAGCCAAAACTCAACGGCAAGACTACGCCTTGAGTGCATGGGTATTTTGTAGTTGGTGCTAGCCTTGGAAAATACCTCAAAACTTTTAACTCGAGGTTCCTCTAGTCAATTAGACTTAAGGATCCTCAAAATCAGTGGCTTACTCTTAAACTTTAGAGTTGCTCACTTATATAAACCCAAGATATTAAAGGTTTTGGTGTGAAGAATTTGTGAAGAATTTTTTGGGTTTATATAGTGCTCTAAAGACAACAAAATTAATTAAGAATCTGATGTGGGATAAAAGCTAATTTAATCTTAGCCATTGGATCTTAATTTAGTGGTTTAATGAGATTATAAAACCCTAATAAGAGTTTGGGCCGAATTGGAATTCAAAACAAATAACAAAAAAAATTACTATTCACGTTACTATCCACGTGAATAGTAATATTTTTTTTATTCCAATTCCCAAAGTGCCCCTATCTTCATTCACCAATCCCTAAGCCACTATGGAATCTCATAAATGATCTATTCAATAATTAAACACATTGAACCATTTATGAACAATTCATATAGCAATCATATATGCTGTTATATTTGAACTGTGCACTGTTAACCATTGATTTCGACTTTGTTGTGTGTGACCTTTTGGGTTCCCCTCAAGTTGGACATGAAATGAATCGTGATAATTTAATCGAATATAAATTATACTCTGATCAGGTGGTCGTTCGATTTCAATGACCAATGTTGACATCTAGCAACATGCCAAGGCCCCCAAATGAGAAGGAAATATATATATATACCCATGAAATGAATCGTGCTAACCCAAGAATCTCACATGATTCTTCCGCTGTGGCCACAGTCTCAAGCACTGATCGTACATATCAACCCGTGAACTGGAATACTACTCTTATAAGAAAATATTATCGAGAGAGTGGCAATTCTCTATTGTATCTTTACAAACTTCATGTGTTTCAACAAATGACCCAATCATACCCTTATGACCGGACCTTTTGAATCGGGGAAGGAGAATGTCAAAGTTATTTGATCCACACATAAGATTGTAAAGACCTCAAGTATAAGGATTAGTCATATAATCGATACATGAAATTTCTCACAGACACATGGGAGAAACACTCTATATGAAAATTTTCGGCAGTCAGTTCGTTGGACACGAGCAACTCATGCATCCATATGATACACCAAGCAGATGGATCTCCGCTAGTAGCCTATGAGATCGGCTACCCCACTTAAGGGCAGATCATATCATCATGCTAGTCTCTCCGCTTTGTGAACGCCTAGATTATTCACAAAACTATGACTATGAACATTTAAGAGTAATGATTCTCATAAGGCATGGAAGCCATCGTCTTATTACTCCAAGGGCTTTATTACAGTATTGATGATTCATATAGTTATGTAAGACATGTATAATAAAGATTGCCAATTTATTAATTAATGAAAATATTACAATACATGTACATATAGCCCATCCAGAAGTTGGGTATAGGGCATATCCCTAAACTCCCACTTGCTCTATAGCCAACTAGTATGAATCGGACACCATACTCTCGGGTGTGCCTATCATGCTTTTGTTGAGTCAGCCCTTTAGTCCGAGAATCTGCAAGATTATCTTCTGTGGGTATTTTCTCTATAATAACTTCGTTTCTCTCTCACAATCTCCCTGATGAGATGAAATTGCCTGAGTACAAGCTTGGATTTCTGGTGGGACCTTGGTTCCTTTGATTGAGCAATGGCGCCCGTGTTGTCACAATACATCATGACGCCCGCAGGAAGCACTTCCAGCTCCGTGATGAACTTCTTTATCCAGACTGCTTCTTTAGCTGCCTCAGATGCTGCAATATACTCGGCTTCAGTGGTGGAGTCTGTTGTAGTTGACTGCTTTGAGCTTTTCCAACTTACAGCACCACCATTTAAAGTAAATCCCTATCGATCTGAAATCTCGCATCACAGTAACCAATGACTTTCATCTCAAAACAATCTTCGTATGTCAAAAACACATCCTTAGTTCTTCTCAGATACTTGAGGATTGTTTTGACAGCTGCCCAGTGTTGCTCAACAGGATTTGCCTGATACCTGCTTGTTATGCTAAGAGCGTAAGAGACATCAGGTCTTGTACATAGCATGGCGTACATGATCGATCCTATTGCTGAAGCATAAAGGATCATACTCATACTCTCTCTATCTGAATGAGTATGTGGACATTGCTCCTTAGATAATTTGATTCCATGACAAGTAGGTAAATTACCTCTTTTGGAATCTTCCATTTTGAATCTTTTCAAAACTTTATCTATGTACGTAGATTGAGAAAGTCCTAACAACCTCTTAGTTCTATTACGGTAGATCTTAAATTCCGAGGATGTAGGCTACTTCTCCCAAATCTTTCATGGAGAAATTCTGAGATAACCATTGCTTGGTGGCTTGCATCATGAGAATTTCATTCCCAATGATTAATATATCATCGACATATAATAAAAGAAATACAATAACACTCCTACTACTTTTCCTGTAAAAACAAGGATCGTATACATTTTTTATGAAGTCAAATTATTTGATTGTCTCATCAAATCGTATATTCCAACTTCTTGAGGTTTGCTTGAGTCCATAAATGGATCGTTTAAGCTTGGATACTTTATTATGATCATCCTTAGATGAAAACCCTTTGGTTGTGTCATATAGACTTCCTCTACGAGGTTCCCATTAAGGAAAGATGTTTTGACATGCATTTGCCAAATTTCATAATCAAAGTGTGCAGCTAGTGCCAGTAAAATTCGAATGGACTCTATCATTGCAACAGGCGAGAAGGTTTTGTCATTGTCAATTCCTTGGATTTGTCTATAACCTTTCACCACCAACCTAGCCTTATAGGTTTGGATGTTGCCTTCTGCATCAGTTTTACGCTTGTAAATCCACTTGCAGCCTATGGGTTTTATCCATTCAGGTGCATCTGCCAAGTCCCTGACTTGATTCTGATACATAGAGTCTATTTCGGATTTCATGGCCTCAAGCCTCTTGACTGAATCAATGTCATGCATTGCTTCGTCATAACTGGTGGGATCGTCATTATCAATGACCTGATCATGTTCCTCATCAATATGGAAACCATATCTTTAAAGCTCATGTCTTTCCCTACCAAACCTTCAGAGTTCATAACCTTGTGGTTGTTCCGTCGCTGCCCTTTTGAGGGGCCTGGGGTTTAGTTCTATGTCAGTTTGTTCTTCTCGTACCTCATCGAGGTCAAGTCTACTCCCACTATATTTCTTGAGAAGGAATTCATTCTCTAGAAATTTAGCATTTCGTGAGACTAATGTTTTTTGTTCAATTGGGACGTAGAACATGTATGCTCTTTTCCACTAAGTTATACTAGTCATTGTGGACACCCAATCTTTGGTATTGGTCATTGGGTTAGGCAATCAAGCATGCCATAGCTTATGCTAGTCCTTGTGGACACCCAATCTTTGCCACTAAGTTATAAGACCACGCCTAAGGGTCTCTGCGCCTTATGACTCAGAAAAGTCAAACCATTGTCAATAGTACGATTTAGGGACAAATTGGTATTGGTCAGTTTGGTGAAGCCTAGTCCTGCCAATACGGTTTAAGCCCTTTGGGTCTATACTTTACAATGGGAGGGAAATTTAAGACTTAAATTATTATTTAGGATTTTAGCAAGTTTAAGTGAATAACTATTAAATGGATTCCTCCATTGAAAATTCCCCAGAGAGAGGGTGGAGCGAACTCTCTTAAATACCCTTACCTCTTAGGCTCTTATTGCCTTAGTGGCAGGAATAAAGAATAGATCCTCCAAATTAGTCCAACACTTTAAATATGCTTTAAGGTATGCTTTGAGTAAATGATTATCTAGATGTCTTCACAACTTTTCCTTTTGGCTATAAAAAGGTAGTGAGTGAAGGAAGACACCAAATCGTTATCTAACTCTAGTAATACCTTTGGTTAAATTAACTTTAGTTTGGAAAGTTTTATTAACCCCTTGGTCCCAACCCACTTGTATCTTTTATAATGTCTTTGTTGGATAATATGACCCATAGCGTCACTATTTGCACAGATCATTGTGTTGTTGTAGCAAATTAACTATGTAACAAGGAAATTGCACTCTCTTCATTTTGTGATTAGATCACCATAGACATATAAATGAAGAGAGGTCCCTATGATTAGTTCCTGGATTGAGATGATATGAGACAGTATCAATCCACGAAGGATTAATCATTAAATATCCCTAGCCGTAGTATTATCGAGACTGGACATCGATAATGCGGAATAGGCTAGTATTGCACTTGTGCGCGTTGTGAGGGCACAACGGCATAGTTCTCATATATATAAGTATTGGATACTTGTGCAAGTGCGATAGGAGGTCGTGTTTCACCGATGGTACGGGAAACAGCTTCGCTCTGGATAGACCCTTCGGAATCCCATTGGTATTATGACTAGGTGTCTATGGGAGGCCGAAATCAAGGTAGGTGTGTATAGTCTTAACCTGAGACTTACATCGCTAATACTTACGACAATCGGTAAACTTTGGTTTTGGTGGTGGGGGATCTTAACTGGTTCTGTGTTCACCTCTTCTGGGTTTATCAGGAATCGTAGTGTATTGGATGTGATGTCGAGACGGAAGTATCACTCCAGTCATAGTGGAGATGATGTCACGCAGGATACGGTATTAGTGCTCTTAAGTGATGCGCATCCAATCGTGATATTATGACCAGGTCATGAATATCCGATTAATAGAGACTAGTTACCAGACATCCGATATGTGTTTCGGACGGGGCAGACACTTATCCAGCCCCAGCCCTAGCACGTGATTATCTGATACTGGGCCGATACGCACAATACAATTGTATACTACGCTTGATACAGATCTAGATATTCTTTGATGAATATGTCCGGAGAACTTGGGAAGACTTGGTGCTTTGCTAGGAGTCGACCTTGTCTCGTAAATAGGTATAACGTAGTACTTGGTACGTACGTGATTCGGGCACTCCGACGACCGTATTTACTGCCAACTTATCCGGGGATCTCATGGGTCGCTTCCCGATAATCCACCGATGACGCACAACTCGCACTCTTGAATAATCTGGGATTATAATAGAAGAGAGAGAAAAGTAATCTAGGATTAATTACGGAGATATTTTATCTAGGATAAATATCGCCTAGAGAGAGATAACGATTAATTTGGAATTAATCGGTAAATTAATATATTCGATATATATAAATACGAAATTAGATTTCGACGCGGAATTAAAATTAGATCTTAATTCGGGCAAACGAGTTAATTTAGAATTAATTCGTTAGCGACGTAAATAATAATTTCGCTAGCCGCAATTATTCGATTGAATTAACGTCGCGACGTAAGCTCGGTATTTCGGAAATATCAAACCCGAACGCGTGAGTGCACGTGGGCCCACTTTCATTTGGAAACGAGTGGGGCCCACATGACACATGTCATTTTATGCATTATTTTATTCTAATGCATTGCATGGCGATAGTGTACAATACACTCAATGGTCTTGCATGGAGTTTGAGTGTTTGACACTCTAAACCATTGCATGATTTGTGCCATTGCATGATTTGTGTCATAAATTTATTATCAATTTAATAAATATTATGGCATAAATATAAATTGATTTTTGGTAAATCATTTTCAACTTAACACAATTTCATCTCTCTCAAAACTCTCTCTTCTCTCACGCCGAAATGAAGAAATTCTTGGACTGGTTTGGAACCAGAAATGGCGTGGACTTTAGGGAAGCAAAGAGTGATTTTCATGGTGAAAAAATCAAGTGCTAGCACACTTACAAGTCTTGCGAAGGTGGTAGGGAGGTTCGACCATGAGACGGGATCCATCCAACGAAGCTAAGAGCTCCGTTTCTTCACTCAAATTTCTGTTTTGCAGGGCAGTGGACTGCCAGCAGTTTGGCGTGAAGGGCAGTGCGTTTTTGGGCTTCATTCGTCTTCAAATCGACTCAACGATCAATGTGAGTATTCCGCTACCTCCGTTGATGTGTTCACGCATTTTTCATGTCTTGATTTGATCTTGGGACCTTAGAATAAACCAACAATGGTATCAAGAGCTAATTTTGCAAGCATGAAAAATGTAGGGCTTAAAATTTGGGTAAATGTTTGTTGAGCATGATTTGAATAAATTGCTTGTTTGAGTATGCTTATAACATGTTTAAATTCATATTGGTTGGACTAATTTGACGAAAATTGATTTGGAATAATTTTCCCCAATTTGATGGTTTTGGCCGAATATGTATGATATTGGAATTCTTGGAATTTTTCATTGTTAATTCATTGGATGAGTTGTAATGGAGTAGGATGATGTTAATTTAAGATTGAATTGGATTTAATTTTAAATTGAACAAAAACCCTAAATTCCTTATGTTGGCCGAATCTACAATGCCCTTTAATGTCTTGGTAATTTTGATTTTATGAACATTGGATGTATATGAAATCATTCGGGAAGTTAATACGTTGTCGATTGTGTAATTAATCGGATTGAATTCAAATCGGACAAAATAACCTTCCTTGGCCGAGACTTAGAAGCATGTAATATGGGTTTGATTTTTCATTATGTGTGTGTTGACATGTGATAATGAATTGAATATGATTAATAAGACTAATTTGGTGTTTTAAAAAATGTTGATTTAGTTGATTAATCATATAATGCACTTTTGATAATTAAATTGTGAAAATTGGATTTTTGGATTTAATTAATTGGGCCTAATTTTGGAAATTAGAATTTAAAGTTTTAATTGGGCCTATTGGCTTGATTTATCAAGTTTGGTTTAGGCCAAATGGATTGGATCCAATTGGGCCCAAAACCTTAACCATAAAGCCCAATTGCGACTAATGAACCTTTAAAGTTCAATTGGGCCTAATGGGCCAAGATTGATTTATGGGCTTATGGGGTAAATCCCGGATTGGACTTTGGTTATCGGTTTACCCGAGTTGACCAAAAGTCCACGCCTTAAGAAATCAATCAAAAGCCCATTGGACTTTAATTGAATTGACGTTGGACGTTAATCGGTCTTTGAGACGCGTTACGATTAGATTTGGAATTTAAATCGTAAAAGGTTTATTAAATAAAGTGCAATATTTAATTTGGAATTGAATAGTGAATTAGTATTAAATACATGTTAAATTGGATTTAATGATGTAGTTTAATTTAATTCATGAATTCGTACTTTGAGTACTTATTCGCAAAAACGAGTTTGACTCGAACAAAATCAAATCGTTGTTTGAACATTGGATGATCACTTAATTATCAGATTAATTAATTTGATTGATTGATTGATAGCATGCTTATGTGTGTGAATACATGGTTGTGTTGAATGAATAATGTATATCGGATGGATATTAGTCGGGTGGGCAATTTTAGAAATTGTTGTAATAAATTCGATTTATTAAATTGGACCTGCGTGTCCAGCCTTATCACCTTCTTTCTCTTTGTATTCTCTTCTCACCTATTCCCCTCTATGTATATGAGGTTTCTTTAGAAGTGTAGTGTAACGGGTAGAAGTAGTACAAGTGCTAGCTTGAGTGAGAAAGGGAGAGATTTGATCTAGGATCAATGTGTTAAGTATCCATCCGCATATCATTATTATTTTATTTCATACTCGCTTTATTATGTATTTAGAATGCATGTTTAAGGTGTATGATGATGAGACCTTAACAAAGATAATTAAATTGGTAGCCAATTTGCACGCGAAAATCCCTCAATCTATATTAAGCAAATATCCTTCCATTGAATGATTCTTGTTCAAGATCCGAAGTTGGCATTGGTTTGTTTTTGACCAAAGTCAAGACCTTTGTCAATCAAGGATGTACTTGAATCATGAGAGTTTTGTTGCATATCGGTGTCTTGTCCAAATCGTGATTTTTATTGGCCAAAGTCAAGATCACTTTTTGTCCAATGACATTGATTACGAAACTTTCCTCGTCAATGGGTCCCGCTTAACTGGAATCATTAGGTTTGTTTTTGGCCAAAGCCAAGGCCTAGATGATTCGGAGGATAGGTTAGGAAAATGTATTGGATACATTGACATTATACATATGTTTCGGACTTGGATGTCCACCTAACCGGATCTAGGAATTGGATGAGATCCAATTGATCTGTGAGATCTACCTAGTTAAATAGCATACAGCTTTTTATTGGCCAAAGTCAGGTTGTGTGTTATTTAATAGGATCCTAGCCCACTAGGAAACACGGTTTCCCGAGTACTCCACAGAGGGTTAGAGGCTCGACGAAAAATAGTGGGAGGCAAGTATTGAATTTGCAACATTCGTTCGAATACTCGCTAAACACGCTCATTTTATTTTACTCGTCATATTAATCAAAAGTATTAGTTGGACTAATATTTTATGTTGTTTTTAAATTATATATATAGTTGGACTATATACAAACTCATTCAATATATAGTTGATTTTATAATTGGATTATAGTAATCAATATAATTGAATTAAAATGATAGTTGATTTTATAATTGGATTATAGTAATCAATATTAAAATTATAGTTGATTAAATAATTGGATTATTGTAATCATTATAATAAATAGTACCTTATTAAAATTGATTAAATAGTTGGACTATTAAAATCAAGAAAGAATTGAAAGGTTGAATATTTAAAATATATAATCCTTGGATTAAATGTTTTAAATGATTTAATTTTCAATTGGGAATTAATAATAGGTTAATTTATTTGATAAAATAACTTATTATGACTAAGCCCATAATTAAGCAAATAGTAGAGCATAAGTCTTTGGAAGATTTATGTGATGATGACTTAGTGCTTAATTAATATACTTATAATAAATCTATCTTTAGATTTAAAAGTATTAAAGTTGCAATTAATAATTCTTGGAGAATTAATTGACTATTCTAGTGGAGAAAAGTCAAAGTTTGCAATTGGGCATGTAGCACAAGGTGCACATCGTTTCGATATTCCGAAACCCAAGGCTTGGCCAAAGGTTTGTGAAATATTGAAAAGGATAATTGACATATCTCAAAGTGACTACCATTTGGATATGGAAGACACGAAGGAATTAAAGAAAGGGCGAGGCTCTAACTTTAAAAATTTGTTGTCAAAGTTATGTTCACTACTAGTATTAAAATTAGATTTTAAATACTTAGTGTGGTACATAATACATATATGTATTGACGTTCAGAATCCGCTGTGAGCTGGATACTGGCTTCAAGCCGAGATTTCTCTGCGAATTGGAAACGGGACGAAAGTCGCTGTTTCGACCGTAGATACCTAAATTTAGGAACTACCCTTTGGGTATGTACTTAAATTAGGAAATGTTATAATGTAACTAGTTTAACTAGAGACATTATCTCTATATCAGTGTTTAATCCATTGCGGATAAAACCTTTATATTCTAGAACACTAAAGTGTTTCATTATATAAAGATGATACTGAGATAAACATTGGATGTAAATAACAGAATTTATATTTTGAATATAATAAAATCTCAAACATATAAAATGACAAATAAATAGCTCAAATTGATTTGATCAATGGAGACTTATTTGTGGCATTGTTGTCTAGGACACAATTAAAGAAGACTCGTATATCCACACTTTTTAAGAGTGGGTACTAGGACTGATTTGACTATTCAAATAAGGTCTACGAATCTAGTTTATTAGGTAAATACCTAAAATACTATTTACTTGGTAATAGTAAAAGGGCCACCGATCTGTTAGCCCTATTCATGGTGAATTAAGTGGGCCCATATCTAGCTAGGCTAGATGTGAACATGAATATTTCGTGACCTTAACGGATGTGCATCACGTTGTGGTTATGTGTTTCTTTTGAAGAACACAGATCGGAAACTTTAGAGTTTCGACACGAAGTAGACAACAGATCGGCTATAGTGTTATTCCGCCAAGGTAATACCGTAATGGAAAATACTTAAGCAGTAAGTTTCATACGTAAATGAAAGAGTACGGTATTCTTTCATATGAGGACTCCTCCCGAGACACGTTAGTTAGACGGTGTGTCCGAACCAAAAACCGAATTTTTGTTGGACATGATAAGGTTTATCACGAGTCGCTCTGAGCTACAATTTCCTTCAACAGGATATGTATTAACAGTGCAAAACTTATTTAGAATAAGGTTCCATATAAATCTGTTTGACAGATATCATATAGGATATGAACAGGGAAGAAACGAGGTTTCTCATTCCTGATAATTTGGGTATGCGAGGCATAGCGTTTGGATGATACCAAACTAAGGACCCAAATTGGATAAGTGCCAATATAAGTTATCCTAAGGGAAACCTTAAATATAGTACTTATAAATCCCACATGAGAACAATGTAATTGTTGCTCACCATGCGGTTTTCCTGAGAGGAACACCGATATGCAGTGGTTAGTAGGAGGATAGTGATACTCGATGAAAAATCGGAGTGATACTGTTCAGGCACGAAGTCCGTAATGGAACACAAACAGTTCATCTATGATGAAACTATACCATTAATCTTCAAATACACAAGAAACTAGTAGATCGGATAGAGTCAGAAAACAACCTAGGGTATGGGTTTCTGATCTAACCTCATAAAGATGTCAATCTTATGGAGGTGTACCATCCGACTACGTTATGAGGAAGTGATACGAGGTATCGACTCCCTGTTATGGCAAAGTGCCATGAGTCCGAAATGGATTCCATGTATAACAACTATGTTTGGATACTAGTTGTTGTACCACAAGGCGTTGTGCCTATGGTACATTAAACGTCTTCAAGGAAGACATACATGGAAGGCAACATACCAACGTGCAAACCTAAGGTTTTGACGGAAAGGTATCGTTATCAACATTGTGTTAATAACGGTTCAACCTTTTTACCTGTTGCCATGGTAAATCCATTTTGAAGATGCTTGTTGATAACTGTATATTTCATTTATGAAATATGTCAGTTACAAATCAAAATCGCTTTCCTGAAAAGGAAACCTTTTGGAGGATGTTTACAACATCCTGACGATTTTGTATAACCGACAAACCAGGTTTGCGGGTTATTCGATCCATGTTTGGATTGATGCAAGCATAAGGTTCTTGGAACTGTCGTTTTGAAATAATCATAATGGTTTATGATTTGACTCAAAACGAAATAATTCTTGTGTATATAAGAAGGTTAGTGGGAGAGCGCACTGACAGTGAAATTCCCATAAAACAATTGTTGAAAGCTTGGCTTTCATAGAAATTCTCCGTAGAATCTGGGGATAACAACCTTTATTAGAGGAATAAAGATCTACTGGGATATTTTGGAGTTGTTAACACTCTCTGGGAAATTGTACATTTAAAATGTACTTGTATTGGTGTCTCATACGCTTCGAGCATATGGAGTCACAATCAGGTCAATCCAAGTGACAGTCACTGGATTGAAGTTAAGAACATCTGATAGTATCTCTGAGAACTAAAGATGCTATCTTTTACTATGGAGAATGAGAACTTGAAGTGACTGGGATCACTGCTGCAAGTTTCCAAACAATTAAATACTATGGTACTATAAAGTTTGAATAACGGAACAACTGAGCTGGAAATATTCCAAGCAAGATAACTGTTGCCGAATAAACAACAAATGCGGATTATTGCTACAGCTGAAGCAGCAATAGAAGCCATTTGGATCGATATAAATCTAATTAGATTAGATATAGTTCTGTTAGCGGCTGAACTAGGCGTCAGCACAGGCTAAGGAATTAAAGGTCTCATCGACGATCCAGATATATACTTCTATATCATCTGATTCGTTCGGATCATACATCGTGGCGATGTGATGATCGTATAAATCGCGTCAAACAACAAATCCGCTGACGAAAACCTTTCCTCAGCAATTTGAGCGAACCTTACATAGTTCGGGTGTAGGACACTCGAGTGACTGGCTATGTGCCAAGTGGGAGATTGTTGGATAATATGACCCATAGCGTCACTATTTGCACAGATCATTGTGTTGTTGTAGCAAATTAACTATGTAACAAGGAAATTGCACTCTCTTCATTTTGTGATTAGATCACCATAGACATATAAATGAAGAGAGGTCCCTATGATTAGTTCCTGGATTGAGATGATATGAGACAGTATCAGTCCACGAAGGATTAATCATTAAATATCCCTAGCCGTAGTATTATCGAGACTGGACATCGATAATGCGGAATAGGCTAGTATTGCACTTGTGCGCGTTGTGAGGGCACAACGACATAGTTCTCATATATATAAGTATTGGATACTTGTGCAAGTGCGATAGGAGGTCGTGTTTCACCGATGGTACGGGAAACAGCTTCGCTCTGGATAGACCCTTCGGAATCCCATTGGTATTATGACTAGGTGTCTATGGGAGGCCGAAATCAAGGTAGGTGTGTATAGTCTTAACCTGAGACTTACATCGCTAATACTTGCGACAATCGGTAAACTTTGGTTTTGGTGGTGGGGGATCTTAACTGGTTCTGTGTTCACTCCTTCTGGGTTTATCAGGAATCGTAGTGTATTGGATGTGATGTCGAGACGGAAGTATCACTCCAGTCATAGTGGATATGATGTCACGCAGGATACGGTATTAGTGCTCTTAAGTGATGCGCATCCAATCGTGATATTATGACCAGGTCATGAATATCCGATTAATAGAGACTAGTTACCAGACATCCGATATGTGTTTCGGACGGGGCAGACACTTATCCAGCCCCAGCCCTAGCACGTGATTATCCGATACTGGGTCGATACGCACAATACAATTGTATACTACGCTTGATACAGATCTAGATATTCTTTGATGAATATGTCCGGAGAACTTGGAAGACTTGGTGCTTTGCTAGGAGTCGACCTTGTCTCGTAAATCGGTAGAACGTAGTACTTGGTACGTACGTGATTCGGCACTCCGACGACCGTATTTACTGCCAACTTATCCGAGGATCTCATGGGTCGCTTCCCGATAATCCACCGATGACGCACAACTCGCACTCTTGAATAATCTGGATTATAATAAAAGAGAGAGAAAAGTAATCTAGGATTAATTACGGAGATATTTTATCTAGGATAAAATATCGTCTAGAGAGAGATAACGATTAATTTGGAATTAATCGGTAAATTAATATATTCGATATATTATACGAAATTAGATTTCGACGCGGAATTAAAATTAGATCTTAATTCGGGCAAACGAGTTAATTTAGAATTAATTCGTTAGCGACGTAAATAATAATTTCGCTAGCCGCAATTATTCGATTAATTAACGTCGCGACGTAAGCTCGGTATTTCGGAAATATCGAACCCGAACGCGTGAGTGCACGTGGGCCCACTTTCATTTGGAAACGTGTGGGGCCCACATGACACATGTCATTTTATGCATTATTTTATTCTAATGCATTGCATGGTGATAGTGTACAATACACTCAATGGTCTTGCATGGAGTTTGAGTGTTTGACACTCTAAACCATTGCATGATTTGTGTCATAATTTATTATCAATTTAATAAATTTATGGCATAAATATAAATTGATTTTTGGTAAATCATTTTCAACTTAACACATTTCATCTCTCTCTCAAAACTCTCTCTCTCTTCTCTCACGCCCAAATGAAGAAATTCTTGGACTGGTTTGGAACCAGAAATGGCGTGGACTTTAGGGAAGCAAAGAGTGATTTTCATGGTGAAAAATCAAGTGCTAGCACACTTACAAGTCTTGCGAAGGTGGTAGGGAGGTTCGACCATGAGACGGGATCCATCCAACGAAGCTAAGAGCTCCGTTTCTTCACTCAAATTTCTGTTTTGCAGGGCAGTGGACTGCCAGCAGTTTGGCGTGAAGGGCAGTGCGTTTTTGGGCTTCATTCGTCTTCAAATCGACTCAACCGATCAATGTGAGTATTCCGCTACCTCCGTTGATGTGTTCACGCATGTTTTCATGTCTTGATTTGATCTTGGGACCTTAGAATAAACCAACAGTCTTTTATTATAAACAAGTGATTTATATTTATTAGCCTTAAAGGTAATAAATCTCTAAGTTCATCACAAAATAATTAATTAGCTAAGGGATAAGCAATACACTCTCTATTTCTTCTCTAGATGCTTGCACCCTAAAATAATCATGTCAATTCTAATCATACATAGAATCATCAAGCATATGAGTTTTAATATGTTGGAATTATTTTAACCATTAAATAACTTTGATTAATATTTAATTATGATATTGCATTTTATTCTATTCACGTTACTATTCATGTGAATAGTAATATTTTTTTTATTCCAATTCCCAAAGTGCCCCTATCGTCATTCACCAATCCCTAAGCCACTATGAAATCTCATAAATGATCTGTTCAATAATTAAACACATTGAACCATTTATGAACAATTCCTACACCAATCATATATGCTGTTATATTTGAACTGTGCACTGTTAACCATTGATTTCGACTTTGTTGTGTGTGACCTTTTGGGTTCCCCTCAAGTTGGACATGAAATGAATCGTGATAATTTAATCGAACATAAATTATCCTCCGATCAGATGGTCGTTCGATTTCAATGACCAAGGTATCTAGCAACATGCCAAGGCCCCCAAATGAGAAGGAAAGATATATATACCCATTCAGTTTGCGATTTACATATGATACGGTCTATCGCCTCACTTAATCCTCACCTATTGACCTAGGGTACGGAAAGTGTCTACCCATATGGTCAAAAGTATGTTGTTGATAGTGTCATGAATCGTGCTAACCCAAGAATCTCACATGATTCTTCCGATGTGGCCACAGTCTCAAGCACTGATCGCATATATCAACCCACAAACTAGAATATTACTCTTATAAGAAAATATTATCCAAGAGAGTGGCGATTCTCTGTTGTATCTTTACAAACTTCATGTGTTTCAATAAATGACCCAATCATACCCTTATGACCGGACCTTTTGAACCGGGGAAGGAGAATGTCAAAGTTATTTGATCCACACATAAGATTGTAAATACCTCAAGTCTAAGGACTAGTCATATAATCGATACATGAAAGTTCTCACAGATACATGGGATAAACACTCCATATGAAAACTTTCAGCGGTCAGTTTGATGGACACGAGCAACTCATGCATCCATATGATACACCAAGCTGACGGATCTCCGCTAATAGCCTATGAGATTGGCTACCCCACTTATGGGCGAATCATATCATCATGCTAGTCTCTCCGCTTTATGAACGCCTAGATTATTCACAAAACTATGACTAGGAATATTTAAGAGTAATTATTCTCATAAGGTGTGGAAGCAATTGTCTTATTACTCCCACGGCTTTATTACAGTGTTGATGATTCATATAAGTTATGTAAGACACGTATAATAAAGATTGTCATTTTATTACTTAATGAAAATATTTCAAATACATGTACATATAGCCCATCCACAAGTTGGGTATAGGGCATATCCCTAACAATCTCCCACTTGCACTATAGCCAACTAGTATGAATCTGGACACCAAACTCTCCGGTGTGTCTATCATGTTTTTGTTGAGTCAGCCCTTTAGTCAGAGAATCTACAAGATTATCTTCTGTGGGTATTTTCTCTATAATAACTTCTTTTCTCTCAACAATCACCCTGATGAGATGAAATCGCCTGAGTACATGCTTGGATTTCTTGTGGGACCTTGGTTCATTTGATTGAGAAATGGCGTCTGTGTTGTCACAGTACATCATGACGCCATTCTTTATCACGGGAAGCACTTCCAGCTCCGTGATGAACTTCTTTATATAGACTTCTTCTTTAGCTGCCATAGATGCTGAAATATACTCGCCTTCAGTGGTGGAGTCTACTGTAGTTGACTGCTTTGATCTTTTCCAACTTACAGCACCACCATTTAAAGTAAACAGATATCCTATTTGTGATATGTTGTCATCCCTATCGGTTTGAAAGCTTGCATCACAGTAACTGTAGGACACAGAAATCGGCGACGCTGTTCTAGGATCGCGGCCTAGTTGGGAGTACGAAATAGCCCGCGGGGGAACTAAACCGGAGAAATAACATGGAGTCGCCACCCGGTGTGAACCGGGAAAATGTGATTTAAGGCCACACTCACCCCTCGCAAGGGAAGACCTCAAACCGTTGGGTTCGGAATGGTCCCATACTTATGCCACTTGGATTGATATGATTTGTGCAATAAACTAACCAAATCTATGCAACATGTATGCTCAAAGGTAACTTAAATCTAGTCCGTATTCATTAAAATTAATCTTATGACTAAGTTCGCATGCTTTAAAAAATAAGTCATTATAACGGCAAGCATATGATATCACACAACGAGCATGTTGAATCATCGAACACAAAGAATAAATAAATAACTACTTAAACATTAATGTAAACTAAATTCCTAACGCGAAATTAAAGAACTAAATGATGCATAGAAAAATAACATAATCATGCTTAAAAATAAATGATATACTAGACTAAATCATGTTTTAATTATAAATAACATACTAGCAACCTAATCATGCTCAAATACATGGTTGGATGAAATGAAATATATGTGTTTCTTAAGTGGTACGTGGCATTGTATCCCGAGTGCAAACCGCACTACCATCCATTCGGATTCGACTACAGAATTTAGGTCCGGGTTTCCATCTGATATACCACAAAAGAGAACACACATTCCGTTCATCCGAAATTCACATCATGCATCAATCCATAATACTCACATGCAATAAAGTATTAAAATAATAAAAAAAATGAAAGATAATAATAAAGAAGGTGCCCTCAGGTCTAACCTCTTTTTTCGTCTCTCGAAAGCGCGTTACACGGCCGTCGGAAGGGTGGATGCTCCGCAACTCCTCCGGTTCACTAACTCAACATTTTCCTTTGTTGTTTCACTGTTTGGGCTGCTGTTTTCACTCCGTTTAGCTGCTATTTTCACTGTATTTTCTGGTTGCTATGTTTGGTAATTTAGGCTACTGTTTTGCGGTTTTTTAAGGGTTAAGGGCTGGGGTTTTTGTCACTATTTTGGGTAGTTTTTGATATGGTTTTAGGACAGTTTCTGGGCAGTTTTTGATGTGGTTTTAGGATAGTTTCTAGGCATTTTTTGATGTGATTTGAGGCAGTTTTTGGAGGGTTTTCTCGGCTGTTAAGGGGGGCTGTTTGTAGGGGGTTTGTGCGTGAAGGTCAGGGAGGTTTTGAGGGCTATTTGCGGCAGTGGATTGGGCTATATGTGAAGGGGATTTATGTGGATGAAGGGCTGTGTTGTGAGGAGGATTTGCGTGACTATGAAGGGGAATTTTGAGGGCTTATGAACGTGAGCTGAAGGTTATGTGGCGTTGAATTGAAGATGGCTTATGTGAGTGGTTGAAGGTAGGTGGAGTAGGTGTATGGTTGTGTTGTTGATGCGTTAAGGGGGGTTGATGCGTGAAGTTGAGTAGCTAGGCGTGAAGTGGACAAGTGTGAGGACTATGTGTGTGGCTTGCGTAAATGGAGCAGGTGTGGAGTGATGGTTTGCGTGAGTGATGAGGGCTTTTTTGGTTTGCTTGTGAGGGCGCTGAACGTGAGTAATTAGGGCTTCTGGGTGATTGCCGAGTCTAGTGAGAGGCTGTTTCTTTATTTTACGTGAGTGTGAGATTTGATTGTTTCTTGTGAGAATATTGTGTGTATGAGCTAGGATTTTGGGTGTGTGATGAAGGGTTCTTTTTATAGGCAAATGGATGGGGTTTACCTTGTTTGAATAGGAAAGGATTTGTGTAATTAAGGGGATATCTTTTAATTAGTATTTCATAAGGAAAAAATCTTCTTAAATTAGGGAGGTGATTTGATTTAATTTGATTTATTCTTTTTTAGTTAGGGATTTGATTTGGTTTAATTATGCAATAGATCCATGGGATTTCTTTAATTTAGGAAGTGGATTTGGCTTGATTTATGCTTGTGTTTTATTATTTGGGAAGTGTATGGTTGTGTGACTTAGAGTGATTTGGGCATGAGTTGCTTTGTCTTGGTGGGCTTGGGTTTTGTTTGGTTTGGTGATGTGTGGGCTTGGTGTGTGTCTTACAGAGGTTTGGGCTAATGGTGTGTTTTAAAACAGAGGTCCAACAAGCGAACCCGCAGCTACTCCAGCGAATTAAATCCAACAATGTGTCAATTCTTGACTCTTCCCTTCCGACGTCCGTTTCCCGCGGCTTTCATGATTAAAAAGGTAGTGTCTCCATGCGAGACTCATCATCGGGACTTATATGAAAAAATGCAGTATCTAGAGTCGCCCCCACTTTGATGAGACTTGTGCAGTGTGTGACAATGAAAATCCTATCAAAGTTTATGCAATGCAATTTTACTTACCTGGCTCTCCAGCTGCCACCTGACTTGCCTGTTGCTTTGAACTGAGTTGATATGTTGGCGAGGTGCCTCGACTCCTGGGCTTCGTTCCCGAACCACCGAATGTGGGCTTTATTCCTGAACTGTGTTGAATTTGGGCTTTGTTCCCGAACTTTTGATTGTGGGATTTATTCTATGGGCTTTATTCCCGAACTAAACTGGCGGTGGGCTTTGTTCCCGAGCTATGTTGATGGTGGGCTTTGTTCCTCGTGCTTTATTCCCGAACTATGTTGACTGTGGGCTTTGTTCCCAAACTGTTGATTGTGGGCTTTATTCCCGAACTGTGTTAAGATAGGGCTTTATTCCCCTGGGCTTTGTTCCCGAACTGTGTTAAGATAGGGCTTTATTCCCCTGGGCTTTGTTCTCGAACTGTGTAGAGAGTGGGCTTTGTTCCCGAATTGTGTAGAGAGTGGGCTTTGTTCTCGTTGTGCTGAATGTGATGGCGAGGTGCTTTTGACCCATGGGCTTTGTTCCCGAACCACCTATGGGCTTTGTTTTCGAACTGTGTAGAGAGTATGCTTTGTTCCCATTGTGCTGAATATGGGCTTTGTTCCCGAACTTGCTGAATGTGGGCTTTGTTCCCGAATTATGTTGACTGCGGGCTTTGTTCCCGAACTGTGTAGACCATGGGCTTTGTTTCCAAGTTGTACTGAATGTGGGCTTTATTCCCTGGGCATTGTTCCCCAACTATGTAGAGAGTGGGCTTTGTTCCCGAATTGTACTGAATGTGGGCTTTATTCCTTGGGCTTTGTTCCCGATCTATACTGAGAGTGGGCTTTGTTCCCAAACTGTGCAGACAGTGGGCTTTGTTCCCAAGCTGTACTGAATGTGGGCTTTGTTCCAAACTGATACTGACGTGGGCCTCGCCTTCAGAGTGATACTGACGTATGCCTCGCCCCCAAACTGATACCAATGCCGATGTGGGCCTCAAACCTAGGACTCATCCCCAAAACTGATGATGACGTGGGCCTCGCCCCTGGGACTCATCCCCAAACTGATACTGATGTGGGCCTCGCCCCTAGGACTCATCCCCAAACTGATACTGATGTGGGCCTCGCCCCTGGGACTCATCCCCAAACCGATACGGATGTGGGCCTCGACCCTGGGATTCATTCCCGAAACTGATGATGCTATGTTGTTGTTTCTGGTTGGCTTGCATTTGCCACTTTCTCATTTTCTTTAAAACATGCGAACAAATACAAGACAAAGATTGCGTGTATATGACGTGTATGCATGCATGTATGAATGTGTTTCCTATTCCGATGGGTTAGGTCTTCCTTTTGCTCCTCGGTGCTTCTTTGCCTACAAATGTCTATGGTCGCCCCCTGGGTCTGCTTATAATTTCCTTCTTCCGGTTCTTTTCCAGGGATCGGTTGGTTCTCTTTTGTCTCATGGCTCAAGATCTCGTTGTTTCCCTTATTTGCGAGGTGGTAGACTGGTTCCCCCAGTCTTGATTTAGCTTTCTACTCTTCGCTGCTTGTAATAGGTCAAGGTGAACCACATGATGTGGCATTCCATATCATCATACTATATCACATGTTACGAAATAGTCCTAATATGTACACATATTATTGCCCTTAAGGAATGCTCAGTAATGAAACTAGAGAACCTTCAAAACATTCAACGCAACTCAAATCCAAGTCTTTGAATAAATGATATAAGCCAGACTCCAAGTGTGTGTGTGTAGAGGTTCCTTTGCAGATTCATCCTCATGTGAGCCAACTCAATGATTTCGTCAAAAAATTGGGATCGATGGGTCAAACCAACCTACATGTCTCAATTATGCCTGCAGTTGCTTTTCTGTGCTCAATGTGGTATGGTTTTCTTTCTCTTTTGTCTCTTTCTTTTTTTCTTTTCATTTTGAACTTCTTTTTTCTTTTCTCTTCTTTTTCTCTTTTTTTTCTTTATCTTTTTTTTCAACACACCTACCCTTTAAGGTAGCATTTCTCCTCATGGTGGTCCTAATACTCGCCCATGGGCAGCTTCAAGCTTATCGGTTATAGGTGGTTTAATTCTTTTCTTTAGAGACTTTTATTTCATTTTCAACCATACCACACATCATAACATAAGCAAATCAAGATATACATCTAAACAAACGGTCATTCACCGACCTACAATTTCTTCAACTAGTTGTTGGACAATTATGACCAATAGCATCACTATTTGTACAGATCATGGTGTTGTTGTACAAATTAACTATGTGACAAAGGAAATTGCCCTTTTATCATTTATAATTAGATTACCAAGATATATAAATGATAAAAGGTCCTTATGATTAGTTCCGGATTGAGATGATATGAGACAGTATCAAGCAAGATATCGCAAAACGGTACTATAAAGTTTGAATAACGGAACAGTGAGCTGGAAATCTTCTAAGCAAGATATTGTTACCGTATAAAAAACAAATACGGGTTATTGCTGCAGCTGAGGCAGCAATAGAAGCCATTTGGGTCGATAATAAATCTAATTAGATTAGATATAGTTATGTTAGCAGCTGAGCTAGGCTTTAACACAGGCTAAAGAATTAATGGTCTCATCAACGATCCAGATATATACTTCGATATTCATCTGATTCATTCGGATCATACATCATGGCGATGTGATGATCGTATAAATTGCATCAGATGATAATCATGCAAATCGGCTGACGAAAGCCTTTTCTCAGCAGTTTGAGCCAACCGTACATAGTTCGGGTGTCAGAAACTTGAGTGACTGGCTATAGGCCAAGTGGGAGATTGTTGGACAATTATGACCCATAGCGTCACTATTTGTACAGATCATGGTGTTGTTGTACAAATTAACTATGTGACAAATGAGATTGATTTCTTATCATTTGTGATTAGATCACCATTATGTATAAATGATAGGAGGTCCTTATGATTTGTTCTTGGATTGAGAATGATATTAGACAGTATCAGTCCACGAAGGATAAATCATTAAATATCCCTAGTCAGAGTATTATCGAGATTTGACATCGATAAATACGTAAAAGACCAGTATTACACTTGTGCACGTTGTGAAGGCATAACGACATAGTTCTCATATATTTGGGTATAGGATACTCATGCAAGTGTAATAAGAGGTTGTGTTTACCGATGGTATGGAAACATCTTCGCTCTGGATAGACCCCTCGGAATTCCATTGGTAGTATGACTATGTGTCTATGGAAGTCTGAATCAGGGTAGGTGTATTTGGTCTTAACCTAAGACTTGCACCGCTAATACTTGCGACAATCAATATACTTTGGTTTTGGTCGTCCAGGGCTTTAACAGGTTCTGTGTACGCCTCTTCTGGGTATATTGAGAATCGTAGTGTATTGGGTGTGATGTCAAGACGGAAGTATCACTCCAGTCATAGTGGAGATGATGATCACGTAGGATACGGAACTAGTGCTCTTTTGACTAGGTCATGATTATCCGATTATAGAGACTAGTTACCAGAGATCTGATATGTGCTTCGTACAGGGCAGACACAATTCCAGCCCCAACTCGCTCTCTCTCTCCCTCCTTCTACCTCTCGGCCCAGGGCCAATTCTTTCTCTTTTTGGCTTGCCAAAACCGTGAGCAAGAACAAGAACAAGAAATTTTTGTGGCAATTTTTCTTATGCTAGCACATGAAGAGTCATCCAAAGGTGATAGGGAAACAAATTCATGAGCATGGAATCACAACACAAAGCTTGGAGCTTGGAGATCCATCCATGGAGTTGACCGAATTTGTAGAAGCACAAAAACAGCCTATTGCCGAGAGCTTCCTAGGAGCAACAAAGGTTTTGTGTTCGACGCATCGCAAAGCCGATCAATGTAAGTATGATTCAACCATACCTCTTTGAGTATTCACACATGATTTCATTGTTTGAATTGATCTTGGGACTAACCTAGAAACCCAACAATGGTATCTTGAGCCATTTTGAGCATGAAATATACTTAGGGTAAAATTTGGGTATATTGGATTTGAGCATGTTTTGACTAAATTACTTGTTTGAGCATGCTTGTATATGGATGACTTGGAGTTGTTTGTGATCAATTTTGTGAAAAATGGATTGGATCAATTTTTCCCAAAATGCTAGGCTTGGCCGAAACATAAGACTACTCTAATGTCATGGTGATTTTGTGTTTTTGATCATTGGATGAGTTGAAATCATTTGGGTAATGTTGATTTAGGATTTAATTAGATTAAAACCGAATCGGACAAAGAAATCCCCAAATTGCCGTGACTTGTAAGCCTGAAAATGATTGGTTTTCTGATTCAATTGTGTTGGACATAAGTTGATGATGATTAGCATAATTAATTGTGTAAATTGATGTTTTGGAAATATTAATTTGGTTAATTAATTATGGCATACACTTTAGGTTAATTAAATTATGAAATTTGGAATTTTGGTAATTTAATTAATTGAGCCAAATTTGGAATTGGGCTTGTAAAGTTGTAATTGGGCTTAATGGGCTTGGTTGGGCCAAGTTTGGTTTAGGCTAATTGGTTGGATCTAATTGGGCCCAAAACCATATCCATAAAGTCCAAATATGACTTAATGGACCTTTAATACTAATTGGGCCTAATGGGCCTAAATGGGTTTCTTGGCAAACAAGGGTGATTCCTTAAATGGGCTTTGGTATTTGGGTTTGACCCATATTAACCAAAAGTCCATGCCTTAAGAAATTAATTGAAAGCCCATTGGACTTTAAATTAAAATGACATTGGATGTTAATTGGGCTTTGAGACCCGTAACGATTAGATTTGGAATCTAAGTCGTAAAGGCACATTAAAAAGTGTAATTATTTAATTTAGAATTAAATATAGAATTAGTATTAAATACAAATTAAATTGGATTTAATATTGTAGTTTAATATTATTCAAGAATTCGTACTTTGAGTACTTATTCTTAAAACTGGTTGGACTCGCGCAAAATCAAATCGATGTTTGAACATTGGATGGTCATTAATTTTTAGATTAATTAATTGGATTAGATTGATTGATAACATGCTTGTGTGAATACTTGAATGCGATGTATGAATAATGCATATCGGATGGATATTAGATGGGTGAGGGCAATTTTGGAAATTGTTGTAATAAATTTAGATTTTATTAATTGGACCTGCGTGTCCAGCCTATTACCTCTTGACTCTTTGTATTTCTCTTCTCACCTATTCCCCTCAATGTAATGTTAGTGTTCCTAGAACATGCCAAGGATCTAATAAGCATGAAAACAAGTGATTAAGATCATTATAAGTTGCGGAAATACTTACAACGAACAGATTTGAGCTTTTAAAATTTGAGAAGAGAACTCCAAGTTCCAAGCTTAAAGTGTTGATTCCAACTCTTGAAGATGTTTCCCTATCACCTTTGTTGATCTTTGAAGTGCTAGCTAACTTGATTTTGCCACAAAATCAATGAGAAGAAGAAGAAGAAGCTCACGCCCAAGCCATGTGTTTCTAGGGTTTTTATTTTGTTCAAGTGTTACAAAATGAGAGAGAGAGAGATGCCTTTTGGTAAAAACCAATTTACCCTTTTCACCTAAACAAGGTGGTTGGGTAAATGGTTTCACCAAAACCATTCCAAGGTGGTTGGAAAGTAAATGGTTTGGCAAAAATGCCAACTACCCTCCCAACTACCACATGTGAAGTGGGCCCCACATTTGAATTCAAAATTCAAATGTCTCTACGAACATTTACCGCGGCTCGGATCCGTTTAATCCGATTAAACAAACTTTCGTCGCTAAATAATTAAATCTAATTTAATTAAATAACGATGCCTCGCAAATATATTACGAACGTCGTTTACGAATTAATTCTAAATTAATTCGTTCGTTCGTATTAAAGTCCGCTAAATTAATTCGTTCGTTCGTATTAAAGTCCGACTTTAATTTCGTAATGAAATCCAATTCATATTAATATATCCGATATATTAATTTTAGCCCATACGAATAAATTAAATAGAAAAATCAAATTTAACTATTAAATTTATTTTACCGATTAATTCCAAATTAATCGCGTTCTCTCTCTTCCGAACTCATTTAATCCCAGATTAAATAAAGATTCAATTAATCCCAGATTAATTTTCTCTCTCTTAATTAATCCCAGATTAATTCTAATCGAGTCAACTGTCATCGGTGAATCTTTGGGAAGCGACCCAAGAGATCTCTGGATGTGTTGGCAGTAAATCCGGTTATCAGACTATCCGATAAAGTGAGTACCTCGTACCACGTGCTTACCGATTTACAAGACATGGTTGGCTTCTTGCAAAGCACCGTGCCTACCCAATTCTCCAGAAATATTCTTACTGGAATATATATAATCTATGTGAGGCGTAGTATACGTCGTATTGCGTATAGCGATCCAGTATCTGATGTCACGTGCAAGGCCTGGAGCTGGAATAGTGTTTGCCACATACGAAGCACATATCGGATATCAAGCAACTAGTCTCTTTGAATCGGATAATCATGACCTTGTCATATTATCTCGATGGTTGCAACACTATAGAGAATTACTCCTGAATCCCTGCGTGATCATCATCTCCATATGTCTGTAGTGATACTTCCATCTTGACATCACATCTAATACACTACGATTCTCAATAAACCTAGTAGAGGCGTACACAGAACCTGTTAAAGCCCTGGACGACCAAAACGAAAGTTTACCGATTGTCGCAAGTACTAGCGATGCAAGTCTTAGGTTAAGACCAAATACACCTACCCTGAAGCGGACACCCATAGACACATATACATACTACCAATGGGATTCTGCGGGGTCTATCCAGAGCGAAGCTGTTTTCTGTACCATCGGTAAAACACAACCTCCTATCGCACTTGCATAAGTATCCAATACTTAAACATATGAGAACTGTGTCGTTATGCCCTCACAACGAGCACAAGTGCAATACTAGTCTATTCCGCATTATCAATGTCCAGTCTCGATAATACTACGACTAGGGATATTTAATGATTAAACCTTTATAGATTGATACTGTCTCATATCATCTCAATCCGGAACTAATCATAAGGACTTCTACCATTTCTATATCAGAGTAAATAATTACGAAACGGTAAAAGGCAATTTCATTACTACATAGTTAATTTTGTACAAAAACACAATGTCTTTTACAAACAGTGACGCTATGGGTCATAATTGTCTAACAATCTCCCACTTGGCCTATAGCCAGTCACTCAAGCATCTAACACCTGAACTATGTATATGTTTCTCAAACTTCTATTGTGAAATAGCTTTCGTCAGCGGATCTGCAATGTTATCATCTGATGCGACCTTCTCGATCTTCACATCGCCACGATGTATGATCTCACGAATCAAATGGAAACGTCGAAGAACATGCTTGGATCGTTGATGAGACCGCGGTTCCTTAGCCTGCGCTATAGCCCCGTTATTGTCACAATACAATGGAATGGGCTCAGCTGCTAACGGAACTACTCCTAATCCAATTAGGAATTTACGGATCCAAACTGCCTCTTTTGCTGCTTCAGCTGCTACAATATACTCTGCTTCTGTTGTTGAATCGGCAATAGTCTCTTGCTTGGAAGATTTCCAGCTTACTGCTCCGTTGTTCAAACAAAATATATACCCGGATTGCGACTTAGAGTCGTATTTATCGGTTTGGAAACTTGCATCGGTATACCCAGTTACCTCAAGTTCTCCATCTCCATAAACTAAGAAAGCATCCTTAGTTCGTCTAAGATACTTAAGGATGTTCTTAACCGCCATCCAGTGACCATCACCTGGATCGGCCTGATAACGACTACACATGCTTTAAGCATACGAGACATCAGGTCGCGTACATATCATGGCATACATGATCGATCCGACTGCCGAGGCGAACGGTATCCGACTCATGTTGTTTCTCTCATCTTGAGTTTTAGGACACATGTCCTTAGATAGAGTGATGCCATGTGACACTGGTAACAGTCCTCTCTTGGACTGATCCATGTTGAATCTTTTCAACAGTTTGTCAATGTACGTGCTCTGGGAGAGTCCAAGCAGCTTTCTAGATCTATCCCGGTAGATCTTTATTCCTAGAATATAGGCTGCTTCTCCCAGATCTTTCATGGAGAATTTTAATGAAAGCCAAGCTTTCACCGATGTTAACATGGGAATGTCATTGCCTATAAGCAATACATCATCAACATAAAGGACAACAAAAGTCAGTGCTCTCCCACTAACCTTCTTGTATACACAAGGATCATCTTCGTTTTGAATAAAATCATATTATTTTATGATCTCATCAAAACATTGGTTCGATGACCGCAATGCTTGCTTCAGTCAATAAATGGATCGATTTAACTTACAAACCTTGTTTCCAAGTTTAGGCACGATAAAACTGTCAGGTTGTTGCATATAAACATCCTCCAAAA
>SKCR01053323.1:0-45679 GCA_019454045.1 Zanthoxylum bungeanum | reverse complement strand
GAACGTCGTTTACGAATTAATTCCAAATTAATTCGTTCGTTCGTATTAAAGTCCAACTTTAATTTCGTAATGAAATCCAATTCATATTAATATATCCGATATATTAATTTTAGTCCATATGAATAAATTAAATAGAAAAATCAAATTTAACTATTAAATTTATTTTACCGATTAATTCCAAATTAATCTCGTTCTCTCTCTTCCGAACACATTTAATCCCAGATTAAATAAAGCCTCAATTAATCCCAGATTAATTTTCTCTCTCTTAATTAATCCCAAATTAATTCTAATTTAAATCAACTGTCATCGGTGAATCTTTGGGAAGCGACCCAAGAGATCCCTGGATATATTGGCAGTAAATACGGTCATCGGATTATCCGAATACGTGCGTACCTCGTACCACGTGCTTACCGATTTACAAGACATGGTTGGCTTCTAGCAAAACACCGTGCGTACCCAATTCTCCAGAAATATTCTTACTGGAATATATAATCTATGTTAGGCGTAATATACGTAGTATTTCATATGTCGATCCAGTATCGGATGTCATGTGCTAGGCCTGGGGCTGGAATTATGTCTGCCCCGTACGAAGCACATGTCGGATGTCCGGTAACTAGTCTCTATAATCGGATGAACATGACCTAGTCATATCATCCCGATGACTGCAGTACTTAAGAGTACTAGTTCCGTATCCTACATGACATCATCTCCACTATGACTGGAGTGATACTTCTGTCTTGACATCACACCCAATACACTACGATTATCAATATACCCAACAGAGGCGTACACAGAACCAGTTAAAGCCCTTGACGACCAAAACCAAAGCATATTGATTGTCGCAAGTATTAGCGGTACAAGTCTCAGGTTAAGACCAAATACACCTACCCTGATTTCGGACTTCCATAGACACATAGTCATACTACCAATGGAATTCCGAGGGGTCTAACCAGAGCGAAGCTGTTTTCCGTACCATCGGTAAAACACAACCTCATACTACACTTGCATGAGTATCCTATACCCAAATATATGAGAACTATGTCGTTATGCCCTCACAACGCGCACAAGTGTAATACTAGTCTTTTTCGCATTATCGATGTCCAATCTCGATAATACTCTGACTAGGGATATTTAATGATTAAAACTTTTTGGATTGATATTGTCTCATATCATCTCAATCCAGGAACTAATCATATGGACCTTTCATCATTTATACATCTTGGTGATCTAATCACAAATGATAAGAGAGCAATTTCCTTTGTCACATAGTTAATTTGTACAACAACACAATGATCTATACAAATAGTGACGCTATGGGTCATAAATGTCCAACAATCTCCCACTTGGCCTATAGCCAGTCACTCAAGTGTCTTACACCCGAACTATGTACGGTTCGCTCAAATTTCTGAGGAAGGCTTTCGTCAGCGGATTTGCATGATCATCATCTGATGCGATTTATTCGATCATCACATCGCCACGATGTATGATCCGAACGAATCAGATGAATAGTCGAAGTATATATCTGGATCATTGATGAGACCATTAATTCTTTAGCCTGCACTGTAGCCTAGCTCAGCTGCTAACAGAATTATATCTAATCTAATTAGATTTATTATTAATCCAGAAGGCTTCTATTGCTGCCTCAGCTGCAGCAATAACCCGCTTTTGTTGTTTATTCGGTAGCAGTATCTTGCTTGGAAGATTTCCAGCTCACTGTTCCATTATTCAAACTTTGTAGTACCGTTGTTACTACTTATAGTCATTTTTATCGGTTAGGAAACTTGCAGCGGTGAACCTAGTCACTTCAAGTTCTCATTCTCCATAGTATAAGACAGCATCCTTAGTTCCTCTAAGATACTAAAGGATGATCTTAACATCAATCCAGTGACTATCACTTTGATTGGCCTGATTGTGACTCCATATGCTCAAAGCGTATGAGACACCAGGTCGCGTACATTTATTTCAATGTACGAGTTCTCGGAGTGTACTAACAACTTTAAATCTATCCCAGTAGATCTTTATTCCTAGAATAAAAGTTGTTTATCCTAAGATTTCTACAGATAATTTTCATGAAAGCCAAGCTTTCACCGATTGTATTATGGGAATATCATTTCCAAGAAATGACATATTATCATTATTTAGGACTTTCATAGTCAGTGCTCTCCCACTAACCTTCTTATATACACAAGAATCATTTTCGTTTTGAATTAAATCATACACCATTAAGATTACATCAAAACGATAATTCCAAGAACTCTATGATTGCTTCAATCCTGCCATGGATCGAATAACCCGCAAACCTTGTTTGCTAGTTTTGGTATGACAAAACCGTCAGGATGTTGTAAACATCCTCCAAAATGTTTCCGTTAAGGAAAGCGGTTTTGGCATTTAGCTGCCACATTTCATAAATGAAACATGCAGCATCAGCAAGCATTATCCAAATGGATTTACTGTGGCAACAAGTAAAAGGTTTCATCGTGATCGACACAATGTTGATAACGATACCTTTTCGATACAAGCCTAGCTTAGTACGTTGGTATGTTGCCTTCCACGTATGTCTTCCTTGAAGACTTATATAGTACCATTAGGCATAATGCCTTCCGGTACAACAACTAGTATCCAAACTTGGTTGGTATACATGGAATCCATTTTGGATATCATGGCACTTTTCCATAATTGGGAGTCGATACATTGTATCACTTCCTCATACGTAGTCAGTTCGTATTCCTCAATAAGATTGTCATCTTAACGAGGTGAGATCAGAAACCCATACCCCATGTTGCTTTCTAACTCTCTCCGACTTACGCGGTTCTTGTGTATTCGAAGATTATTGGTATAGTTTCATCCTTGATGAACTATTTGTGTTCCATTAAGGAATTGGTGCCTGGAACAGTATTACTCCGATTTTCATCGAGTTTTACTTTCCTCCCACTTACCACTGCATATCGGTATTCCTCTTAGGAAAACCGCATGGCGAGCAACAATTATATTGTTCTCTTGTGAGTTGTATAAGTACTATACTTTTGGTTTCCCTAGGATAACCTACAACTTAGGCACTTATCCAATTTGCGTTTTAGTTTGGTATCATCCAAACATATGCCTAGCATACCCAAATCTTCAGGAATGAGAAAACCTAGTTTCTTTCATGTTCATATCTAATATGAAGTCTGTCAAACATATTTTTATGGAACCTTATTCAAAATAAGTTTTGCACTGTTTAATGCTTATCCGCTGAAGGAAATGGTAGCTCAGAGCGACTCATGATTATCCTTATCATGTCCAACAGAATTCGGTTTCTCAGTTCGGACACACCGTCAAATTGACGTGTTCCGGGAGGAGTCCTCATTGAAAGAATACTATACTATTTCAAGTATTTAAGAAACTTACTGCTTAAGTATTTTCATCATGGTCCAATCATGATGTTTTAATACTTTAGCCGATCTGTTTCTCTATTTCGTGTCGAAACTGTAAAAGTTTCCTATTTGTGTTTCAAAGGAAACACATAACCATAACGCGATGCCACATCCGTAAAGGTCACGAAATATTCATATCCACCTCTAGCCTAGCTAGACATGGGCCCACTTGCTTCACTATGAACTAGGGCTAACAGATTGGTGGCACTTTCACTTTTACCAAGTAAATAGTGTTTTAGGCATTTTTCCCAATAAACTAGATTCGTAGACATTATTTGAATAGAATCAAATTTGTCCTAGTACCCACTCTTCAAAAGTGTGGATATACGAGTCTTGTTTAAATTGTGTCCCAGACAATAATGCCACAAATAAGTCTTATCTGATCAAATCAGTTTGAGCTATTTGTTCGTCATGTTATACGTTTGAGATTCATTTTATATTCAAAATATAAATACTGTTATTTATATCTAATGTGTTTATCTCAATATCATCTTTATATAATAAAATACTTTAGTGTTCTAGAATATAAAGGTATACCCGCAACGGGTTAAACCCTGATATAGAGATAATGTATCTAGTCAAACTAGTTACATTGTAACAGTTTCCTAATTTAAGTACACACCCGAAGGGTAGTTCCTAAACTTAGGTATCTACGGTTAAAACAGCGACTTTCGTCCCGTTCTCAATTCGCAGATTAATCTCAACTGAAGTCAGTATCCTTCTTTTCAGCAGATTCTGCACACCAGTACATATTTATGTACCACATCCAGTATCTAAAATCCAATTTTAATACTAGCAGTGAACATGTTTATGACAAACAAATTTGAAGTCGGAGCCTTGCCCGTCTTCAATTCCTTCATGTCTGCTTTGTCCAAACGGAAGTCACGCTTTCGCGATCCCGTTTGCCACAATTTAGGCAGACATTTTGGGATATGTCCTTTATCTTCCCAGAAGATTATAATGACTTTGCCTTTGTCCATTTTCCACACCCAGAAGCCTTTGGCCAAGCCTTGGCCTTCCGGAATGTTGAAGTAAAGTGCGCCTTGCGCTTCTTGCCTTATTGCAAACTTTGGCTTTATCTCATTGAGTATAGCCATTAACTCTCCAAGAGTTTACTATTGCAATTTAGTATTCCTAAGATCTAAGAATATATCTATGAAGATCCTTCAATTTCATTATCATACTTTAAGGATATAATCCTTAGTTCTGATTAATAAATTAAGGAGTCTATTTGGCAAGCATAACGGATTAAGCACTAAGGTTATCATCACATGAATATTCCAAATATCATGCTCTACTATTTGCTTAACTCCGGGCTTAGGCCTAATATGTTATTTTATCAAATAAAGTAACTTATTAGTTTCCAGGACCATCCTGATATTTTATTCCCAATTTGAAAATTAAAGTCGTTTAAAAAATATTTTCACCCAGGATTATGTTTTAAACACTAATCTTTCAATTTATCTTGATTCTAATAGTCCAACTATTAAATCAACGATTTAGGTACCATTTATTATAATGATTACTATAGTCCAACTATATAATCAACTATAATTAATAGGTTAATTCAATTATATTGATTACTATAATCCAATTATAAAATCAACTATTAATTGAAATAGTTTGAATAAAGTCCAACTGTTTATTTAAAACAACTATTAAATATTAGTCCAACTAATAAATAATTTATTTGACGACGAAATATTTGTAATGAGCGCGTATGGCAAGTAACTAGACGAGTATTGCAAATTTAAAACTTGCCTCCCATTATTTTTCGGCGAGCCTCTAACCCTCTGTGGAGTACTCGGGAAACCTCGTTTCCTAGTGGGCTAGGATCCCGTTAAATAACACACAATCTTGACATTTCCCAACAAATTGTATGATAATTAACTAGGTAGATCTCTAAGATCAATTGGATCCCATCCAATTCCTAGATCCAGTAGGTGGACATCCAAGTCCGAAACATATATCCTATATATGCCAATATATCCAATATATTGCCTAACCTTTTTCCTCTGAATCAACTAAGCATTGGCTTTGGCACAACAAATTTAGTGATCCCAGTTAAGCGGAACTCATTGACCATGGAAAGCTTCGTAATCAATGTCGATGGACAAGAAGTGATCTTGACTTTGGACAAGACACCAATATGGAACAAAGCCTTCATGATTCAAACACATCCTCGACGGACAAAGGTCTTGACTTTGGCCAACAAACAAATGCCAGTCTTAGATCTTGAGTAAGAATCACTCAATGGAAGGAAAAACGCTTAATATTTTGTGAGGGTTTTTCGCGTGTAAATTGGCAACCAATTTATTATCTTTGTTAAGGTCTCATCATCATACACCCTTAAACATGCATTCTAAACACATAATAAGGCGCGTAAATAAAATAATAATGATATGCGGATGGATACTTAACACATTGATCCTAGATCAAATATCTCCATTTCCTCTCTCCCGCTAGCACAAGTATTGCTTCTACCCGTTACATAACACTTCTAAAGAAACCTCATTTACATTGAGGAGAATAGGTGAGAAGAGAAATACAAAGAGTAAGGAGGTAATAGGCTGGACACGCAGGTCCAATTAATAAATTCTAAATTTATTACAACAATTTCCAAAATTGCCCCACCCATCTAATATCCATCTGATATACATTATTCATGCATTGCAACCATGTATTCACACAAGCATGTTATCAATCAATCTAATCCAATTAATTAATCTGATAATTAATGACCATCCAATGTTCAAACAATGATTTGATTTTGCGCGAGTCAAACTCGTTTTGCGAATAAGTACTCAAAGTACGAATTCTTGAATTAAATTAAACTACAATATTAAATCCAATTTAATTTGCATTTAATACTAATTCATTTATTTAATTCCAAATTAAATATTACACTTTATTAACGAACCTTTACGACTTAAATTCCAAATCTAATCGTTACGGGTCTCAAAGCCCGATTAACATCCAATGTCAATTTAATTAAAGTCCAATTGGCTTTCAATTAATTTCTTAAGGCATGGACTTTTGGTCAACTTGGGTCTAACCCAAAGACTGAAGCCCATTTAAAGGAATCACCTTATATGCCTAGAAACCAATTTAGGCCCAACTAATATATTAAGGTCCATTAGTCATAATTGGACTTTATGGAAATGGTTTTGGGCCCAATTGGATCCAACCAATTTGCCTAAACCCATCTTGGTACAACCAAGCCCATTTAGCCCAATTACAACCTTTTAGGCCCAATTCCAAAAATAAGCCCATTAATTAAATTATCAAAATTCCAAATTTTATAATCAAATTAACCAAAGTGTATTGCAATAATTAATTACTCAAATTAATATTTCCAAAACACCAATTAGCCTAATTAATCATGATTATAAACATTAAAACATGTCCAACACATTTTAAACAAAAATCAAACCCATTTCATGCTATAGTAGTCTCGGCATTTTGGGTATTTTTATATCTGATTCGAATTCAATCCAATTAAATCCAATTCAATATTACCCAATTGTTTTCCAACTCATCTAATGATCAAAAACACAAAAAATACCAAGACATTTAGGGCATGTGGTATTCGGCCAAGCCAACCAAAAGGGGAAAAATTGATCCAATCCATTTTTCATGAAATTGATCCAATACAACTTCAATTAAACATCATTCAAGCATACTTAATCAAAAAATTTCATCAAATCATGCTCAAAATCAATTTACCCAATTTTAACCCTAAATTCAAGTTTCATGCTCAACTCCGCTCTGATACCATTATTGGATTTCTACAGTCCAGAGGATCGAATAAAGCGATGAAACATACATGTGAATACACGAAGAAGTTGCAGAATACTTACATCGATCGGTTGAGGTGATGCGTCGAATAACAAAAATTCTTTTCTCCCTCCAAGGTGGTCTCGGCAGTGAGCAGATTTTTTAGCTCCAAATTCGGTCCTCCAAGTGTGCTCCAAGCCCCAAGCTTCATTTGGTGATTCCTTGCTCACAAGTGGGTTTCCCTATCACCTTTGTATGCCCTCTTTGGTGTGCTAGCACTAGGAAATTTTGCCATAAAATTTCCCCTTTTCTTCTTTAATGTCTCGGCCAAGCCAAGAATTTGTGAAGGAAATTGGCCCTAGGCCGAATTGGGAGAGAATGAGAAGAAGGCCTCTTGGCCGAAACTTGTGGGGAGAGAGAGAGAATTGTTTTGTTTTTGTATATCTAATACACAGAACCAAAAAGTCAAATACCAAACATTAAACAAATGGTAAATGTCTTTCAAGCTTTCAAAAGCTTTTCCAACAACTCCCATCTACTATTCAAATCACACAAGATTAGACATCACATCACTTAAAGTGACAAGAAATTTAACGCTTGATGTGACTTGTGATTTGACGCTTGATGTGACTTGTGGGCCGCACTTGAATTCGAAATGCGAGTGCGCTCACAAACACTCCCGGGCTCGGGTTCGCTAATTTAAATCTAACGAATTTTCCGTTGCGACAAAATTAAATCTAATTTAATTAAATAACTTTGCCTAGCAAAATTACTATTCATGTCGCTAACGAATTAATTCTAAATTAACTCGTTCGCCCGAATTAAAATCTAATTTCAATTCCGCATCGAAATCCAACTTCGTTTAATATATCGAATATATTAATTTATCGATTAATTCCAAATTAATCGTTTACTCTCTTTAAATAATATTTTATCCTAGATAAAATACCTCCGTAATTAATCCCATATTAATTTTCTCTCTCATCTAATTAATCCCAGATTAATAAAGTGCGAGTCATACGTCATCGGTGAATCTTCGGGAAGCGACCCATGAGATCCCCGGATATGTTGGCAGTAAATCTGGTCGTCGGACTATCCGAACACGTACGTACCTAGTACTATGTTTTTACCGATTTACAAGACAATGTTAGCTTCTAGCAAAGCGCCATGTCTACCCAATTCTCCAGAAATATCCTTCCAGGAATAAGTGATCTATATCAGGCGTAGTATACGTAGTATTGCGTATCTCGATCCAGTATCAGATGTCACGTGCAAGGCCTGGGGCTGGAAATGTGTCTGCCCCGTACGAAGCACATATCGGATCTCTGGTAACTAGTCTCTATAATCGGATAAACATGACCTAGTCATTTTATCCCGATGACTGCAGTACATAAGAGAACAAGTTCCGTATCCTACGTGACCATCATCTCCACTATGACTGGAGTGATACTTTCGTCTTGACATTACACCCAACACACTACGATTCTCAATATACCCAGCAGAGGCGTACACAGAACCTGTTAAAGCCCTGGACGACCAAAATCAAAGTACATTGATTGTCGCAAGTATTAGCGGTGCAAGTCTCAGGTTAAGACCAAATACACCTACCCTGATTTCGGACTTCCATAGACACATAGTCATACTACCAATGGAATTCCGAAGGGTCTATCCAGAGCGAAGCTGTTTTCCGTACCATCGGTAAAACACAACCTCCTACTACACTTGCATGAGTATCCTATACCCAAATATATGAGAACTATGTCGTTATGCCCTCACAACGCAAATGCTAGTCTTTTTCGCATTATCGATGTCCAATCTCTATAATACTCTGACTATGGATATTTAATGATTAAACCTTTATGGATTGATACTGTCTCATATCATCTCAATCCAAGAACTAATCATATGGACCTTTCATCATTTATACATCTTGGTGATCTAATCACAAATGATAAAAGAGCAATTTCCTTTGTCACATAGTTAATTTGTACAACAACACCATGATCTGTACAAATAGTGACGCTATGGGTCATAACTGTCCAACATTTTGAAGGTTCCTTTAACTTTGTTGCTAGACATTCTCTGAGGACATTGTATTTATAGCTTTTATTTTATTTTATTTCTTTTGTCTTTTTGCTTTTGTGTGTATTTTATTAACGTTTGTGGGGATCATCGATGTAAACCCTCACGAGACTACAACTCGTCTACTAGGGACACCTAGGGGTTTAAAGGCTTGTTACAAACGCTAAATGCAACCGTGATCCCTACGAAAATGGCTTAGATTAATTTAGTCTTATTTGTTTATTTCATTTTTTTTCTGTTTGTTTTGCTTGAGGACTAGCAAAATGTTAGGTTTGGGGGTGTAATGAGCGGAAAATATATCAATATTTACCACCCCTTTAACTTAATATTTTGTATATTTTCTCGAGTTTGATGAACATTTTGATGTGTTTTTATTTATTTTACAAATAAAATAAAATTGGGACTCAATGAAATCAATCAGGACGCAATATGGAACAAAGAAAGGCAAAACCTGGACTTGATATTTGGATTTTGGAGGTTGGAAACTTGAAATGGTGTTCTAACGGAGTACAATTTCAGAAATTTCAACTTTGCACAATTTTATTATTTTCACCAAAACTTTTTATTCTGATATCGGATTAAGGTGATTCAAGTTTCAGATTAAGGAAGACTAAAAAATCTACAACTTTGATGTTCATAAGATTTTCGAATTCTGAAGTTTTCATGACCAAAATTTATGAAAAATAAATTACTAAAGTCATTATCAAAAATAAAAATTGATGGAGTATTTGGTGGAGTGTTTGGTGGTAGACCTGGCCGCCGGTTCGGTTCCGGTTCGGAACCGAACCGAACCGGCCGGTTCACGGTTCCACAAGTGTGGAACCGGAACCGTAAACCGAACCGGAACCGAACCGGTCGGTTCCGGTTCGGTTAACGGTTCCCCTTTCGGTTTTTTTTTTTTTTTTTTTTTTTTAATAATAAATTTTAAAAAATAAAAAAAATTCTATAATCGTAATGTTTTTTCATACTATAACATCATTTGTATAGAATTTTTTTTTATAAAATTCTTTTAACATATAATCCTTTTTATAGCCAACTCTTTGCTAGTGCTTTCTTTATATAAGCGATGTGGGATATTTGTTACTTGGCTATTGTGTCCCACATCGCTTATATAAAGAAGTCAATAACCAAGAGTTGGTTATAAAAAGGATGTGGACATTCATGTTTTAGTATTGCAATTTTAAACCTCATTAAGTCATTATTATTAATTAAAAAAATTGAGATTTACTTGTGGAACCTTACGGTTCCAAGAAATTTTTTTTTTTTTTTTTTTTACTTCCGGTTCCAACCGGAATCGTACGGTTCCGGTTGGAACCGTTGGAACCGCTGGAACCGTTCGGTTCCAGCGGTTCCAACCGGTTCGGTCAGGGTAAGAACCCTAACCGAACCGGTCAGGTTCCGGTTCGGTTCCGGAACCGGAACCTTCCGGTTCCAACCGGTTCGGTTCCGGTTCGGTTCCGGTTCCGAACCGGAACCTTGGCCGGGTCTATTTGGTGGAGTGCTTTGTGGAGTGTTGGTGGAGTATTTGATGGACCGTTTGGTGGAGAAATTGGTGGAAGCCTTTTCCTTGCCTATAAATACCAAGCCATTTCATTTGTAAATTTCATATTTTCCTTAAGGTTCTTTCTAAGGATATGAGGAATGTATCGTGTGTGTTTATTTTCTGTAATTTTATTTATGTATTTTTATTTCTAGTAATAATAGTTTTTTTATTTTTATTTTCTTTTATGTCTAGCTAATTTATTTTCCCTGTGGTAAAAGGATGAAACCTTTAATATAATAATTTAGGTAATCTCACTTAAATAATAATATATAAATTATTACCGCCTACATGGCTGGTCTAATAATCTGGATTAATTAATGGCAGACTATGATACCGCCTATATGGTCGGTTTAAATATAAAATTGGATTACCGCCTATATGGTCGGTTTTGTGTGACAGACTATACCGCTTATATGGCTGGTTTAATTAGACTAAAATGGAATATCACCTATATGGCTGGTTTTATATGTTTTGACATGATTAATACCGAATATAAATTAACTAGGTAATATTGTCAGTTTTTATATTATAAAAAGTGAGATTCCTAGGTTTGAAATATTAAAGGTAGATCCTCTAACCCCCAATATTTTATTTTTATCTAGGGAAATGATGAAGCAAAATATTCACGAGTTTAATAATTGATTTTCTAATATAATGGGTAATACATTAGACTTGTTTATTGAATTTTAATCTTAATGCTTCTTGTTGTCTGATCACCAATAAGATTGATAGGGTAAATGTAGAATGAACTTGACAAAGTGATTCTATATTTCAGCCTTAGATTCAATAGCACACGATCTCACTTTAGGGGGGATTTACTTACAGGATAGACACATACCTGTCGGTCGTGGGTAGCCATAATTGGAACTTGAACTTAATGAATTCGGGTAACTTAGTTAATATAGAGATATAGTTAATTGGGTTACTTTGGGTGTTTGCATTCGACCATCGACATGGACTTATGCATATCTTCGTGTTCCATGTTAACAAACTAATATATTACACATGTATAAGAGAATCAATTCATCATTAGAATAATATTGTGTGGATTCACAACCCTAGATGTTTTGTCTTGTTTTTTTATTATTTTCTTTAGTATTTTCTTTTGTCTTTTTATTCATTTATTTATTTAGTAAATCTAACTTCAACCAACCAAATCAGCAATCATTCCCTTCTCACAACAATTAGATACTTGTAAATAAATAGAATCGGCAGAAATAAGTCCTCATGGGATCGATATTTTTATATTACTTGTGCGATACGTGCGCTTGCGTATACGTAATTTTGAAGCTATCTACTTTACTTGTATCTAATTTTCTTTATTTTTATTTGTAATTTTTTTCTTTTATTTTTCAGGTTGTTGAAAAATTGATCACTATTGGGCGATGGAAACATTACGAGCGTTAAGAGGTGAAGATACACCCCATATCAGGGAGACACAGTCCGGTTTTTTGAGACCCATTGTCCAGCCCAACAACTATCGCTGGATGTTAGAGAGACAGAACACAACATTTCCTCAGCCATTAAGGTGTAAGAAGCGATTATTATTTGAGTAATTAGGTGTCAATTCTTCCCGAATCTTCAACGTTTCAAGATCATTTCTTGAATTAAGGCCATCATTTGCCTTTTCCAGAATATTGAGCAATGTACTATAGATGCTTCCGCATACATTTTTTCTATATGCATAACATCTAACTGATGTCGAACAAGTAAGTGTTGCCAATATTCCAAATAAAAGAATATTGACTTCTTCTTCCAACATTGAAGAGTTTCTTTGTTAATATTTTTTTGCTTCTTGTTTTTTTTTTCTGTTTCCTCATTTATTCTTTATCCATATATCCTTTTCCCAAACATCACAACCTGTTAAAAGAGTAGGTGGACCTCGTTTGTTTACTTTATTATAAAATGCCTTTTTCTGATATCGAAAATGATGACCAGAAGAGAGAAAACGATGATGTCCAATGTATATATTCTTTTTATGATGAGGTAGACTACAAGAAATAGTGTCTTCACAATAATATGGATATGCATGATACCCATTTATAGTGTACCAAGACAAGTTCCTATATGATGAGAAGTCATTTATGGTCCATAGCAACACATTTCACAAGTTGAATGACTCGTTTTTGTGGGCATCATACGCCTCAACACCAGAATGCTAATGGTGTTGCAAGTTCTCAATTAATGGTGTAAGGTAGACATCAATGTCATTTCCTGGTTGTTGTAGTCTGGTAAGAATCATTCATATTCTCACCTTAGAATATTCGGATGTTTAGCCTTTGCACACGTATCAAATGAGCTCATGTAAAAGCTCGATACAAGGACTACTCCATGCATCTTCATAGGCTATGGAGACGAGGAATTTGAATACAGGTTATGGGACCTGAAGGAAAAGAATGTCATCAGAAGCAGGGATGTAGTGTTTCTTGAAGACCAAACATTAGAAGACATTGAAAAGCTCAAGATATCTTCTACTTCCAATCCTGAAAAAACTGATTCAAATCCAGACACAACCCCAATACCAACACGAGTGGCCACAAATAATGAAGAGGTGCACGATATGTCAGAAGCAGAACCAGAGGAGGAAGATGGTGTTGAGCAAGGGGAGCTGCAACCCACTCCATTAGAGGCTATATGATCATCCATAAATCTGGATGACGATAGACCTCCAGAAACCAGTGAACCTCCAGTACGAAGATATAAGCGAGGCTGGATTCCATCAAACAGATACTCAAGATCTGACTATATTTTGCTTACTGACGATGGGGAGCCAGAAAGTTTCAAAGAAGTTGTATCTCATAAAGACAAAGGAAAATGGTTGTATGCAATTCATGATAAAATGGAATCTCTACAGAAGAAACATACTTATAATATAGTCAAACTCCCGCAAGGCATGAAGGCACAGAAGAACAAATGGGTGTTCAAGCTGAAGAAAGATGACAACGGAAATATCGTAAAACACAAAGCCCGGTAAGTAGTCAAAGGATTCTTACAGAAAAAGGGAATCGACTTTGATGAAATCTTTTCACCAGTTGCAAGTTGAAGAAGAGCATGTACGACCTCAAGCAAGCACCAAGGCAGTGCTACAAGAAGCTTGACTCAGTCATGGTGAGTCAAGGCTACAAAAGAACTGCAGCAGACCCGTGTGTCTACCTTCAAAAATTTCCTGATGGAAATTTCATTGCTCTTCTACTATATGTAAATGACATGTTGATTGTTGGACAAGATGCACTAAAGATCAGCCAGCTGAAGAAGAAACTCTCTAAGTCTTTCGACATGAAAGACTTGGGACTAGCTCAATAGATTTTGGGAATGCAAATAGTTCGAGATAGACAAAGTAAAAGTTTGTGGCTTTCGTAGGAGAGTTATAGTGAATGGATAATCAGGAGATTTGATATACAGAATGCCAAACCTGTCAGCATTCCGCTAGCGTACCACTTCAAATTGAGCAAGAGTCCGTGTCTCTTGTCCAAGAAAAAGATAGAGGTAATGTCAGTAGTGCCATATTCTTCAGCAGTTGGAAGTCAAATGTATGTTATGGTATGTATTAGGCTAGATATTGCTCACGCAGTGGGTGTAGTGAGTCGTTTTCTCTCTAACCCAGAAAAACAACATTGGGAGGTAGTCAAATGGATTCTCATGTACCTCAAGGGTACATCGAAGTTATATCTGTGCTATGGATGAGCTGATCCAATCTTGGAAGGCTCTACATATTCAGATATGGCAGGAGATCTTGATGGTAGAAAATCTACATCAGGTTTCATCTACACTTTTGCAGAGGGAGCAACAGTCAAGATTGCAGAGATGTATTGCATTATCCATAACAGAAGCTGAGTATATTTCAACAACAGAAGCAAGATAGGAAATGTTGTGGTTAAATCACTTTCTCCAAGAATTAGCGATCAAGCAGACAAAATACAAGATACATCGTGACAGTCAGAATGCTCTGGACTTGAGCAAGAACTCAATGTATCATTCCCGGACGAAGCACATCGATATTCGCTATCATTGAATACGTGAGGTGATGAATCAACAACTGCTGAGACTAGTGAAGATCCATACATATGACAATCAAGCTGCCATGTTAACAAAAGTGGTTACTCGGGACAAGCTAGAGCTGTGTAGAGACATAGCCGGGATAGCTGTCAGATGAAAATCGTTTCAAATGCAGTTGGAGTGGGAGAATTAAAGAAATGCGGCTACATTCATCACCATCATTACAAGCCTCCAAATAACTTTAGGTGGGAGATTTACAATGGTGCATCCCTTTTAGAAATTGAAGCAAACCACCAAAATAGCTTCAGGTGGATTTGTTATTTTGTTGACTTTTGAGTCATCTATTTTACTATAATAGAGAGCTCATTTGAGAGCTCAAACCATTCCAAAACATTAAGCTTCAAGTGAATAAAGCTTGGAGAGTGTAAAAGAGAGTGAGGTTTTTTGTAAAGTTTGTAATACTTATAAAGTATATTCTTATACTAATAGAATCGATTTTTCCTCGAAAAATACTTTTCAATAATCAGATAATCACAACAGATTGAATTTTCACTTTCACATATAACCAAGCAATAAAATGATGTGAGTTGCTAATCAAATCGAGATAAACAAACACAGCAGGTATCAAAGCAATAACTCCAAATATCGAAACCTTTTTTTTTTTCAAATTCCTAACTTTTAGAAGAAAATAAAGACGAAAATTCATTTCAGCGGCAGTATTGTTCTTGTATTTATACATATATATATATATATAAAATAAAAAATAAATAAATAAACCTAGGACAAGCTATTGATGTAGTAATTAGAAAGCAAAAAAATGTTAATACTCCAATTAATGGAGAGACAACTTATTACAGGTGCTATGAAAAAAAATATATAAACCATGCACATTGTATCAATAACGTGTACATGGCCATCAGATATTTCCAAGCTTTTCTCTCCACTTGTTAGCAAAATCAACAACCTCAATTTTGTGAAATCTGAATAGAAAAACAAAAGTAAATTAAAACTCTGTGAAAAAATCTCACAGAATAACTTATTGGGGATCGATCCTCAGTCAGACTTGGTTTCCATGCTATATATATATGTTTCCAATAACTCCTGCAAAGCTTACAACCATAGCCAATACTAACATCAGCCCTGACAAGAACTTCTCCCCAGGGCTTAAACCTGGTCCTTGATTCCTTAACTTCAATGCCACAAGAGGAGGGAAAATAAAACCCAATGACACTGCTGTTGTTGCCCCTGTAAATTTGAAAGCAGTCCAAATATTGGGGATCATGGTAGAACCCAAGTAAATCGACCCCAGAATCACCGCTGTTAAAGCCAGAGACCTCTTCCTGCTCTCCAACAATGGAGCTAATCCCTCAAAGAACAAGGCATCCACAGCCTGCCGTAGTGAAAAATGCAAGACAGGGAAAACAAGGATCATGTGAAAAATGTAACCAATCCGGACAATATAATTCAAGGCACTACTGTAACTTATCCCAAGATCCTTATCAAAATTTATCAGCACATCAGATTCAGTGTCCTTTCCGAAAAGTAAATACCCTGATATGGCTGTCGATGAATAAACCACAATGCATATTATAGTAGTAAGCCTTCCAATAAGGTTCATCTTCTCAGGGGACCGGCCTTGTAGCTCATTATAGATTGGTTGAACATTAAAATGACAAACATATGCATTTGTCATAATCGGAATCACCACAAGAAAATCCCAAATCGCCTTCTTTGACCCAAAGTCCGGAATCATCCTAGGAGGATCAATTTTTCCTTCAACAAGCTTAATAAATGCAATAATAAAACAAACCACAACAAACACAAAAGCAAGAGCTACAGAAGCAGCTGAAGTGGTGCTCAAAGATTCAATCCTATCCAGAGCACAAAGCGGTGCAAGAAATAAGACTAACACTATCAAAATCACAAATTTCCTATGATCCCACATCCCATTCCCTAACCATTGATCGAAAACCCCAATATGATGAAGCGATCCTGACATGACATCTCCTATAATGATTAAATACACAACCAGAACACCAGCATTGTTTATGATTATAAAAATTTCGGACAAAATCTTGGCAGGCCTACCCAATGCATATTCCACAACTTCCCCATAGGATGTTGCCTTACAGATAGCCGAAAACCTCACTAACAATTCGACACTAATTTCAGACAAAATACCCATCAAGATAATCAACACAAAACCTACAACCACTCCAAGAACCTTCATTGCAGCAGGCAATGCCATGATCCCTGCACCAATAACCGTCGTGGTTAAGTTAAAAACAGCACCAGAAACACCAGACCAGTTATAGGATTTACCATCACCGAAATTCTTGAAATTTGAATCATTTTTTTCATCAGAATTTTGCATTTTGATGTTGGTTTTTTGTGGGGATGTTCGGTTTTGAGAATCATTGTGTATTTGTAACTCTACAAATGAATTCTTGGGAACAGCTGAATAATTACTATGCATTTCTAATGAAAAACAAAATTGATGATCAGGTTTTTAAAGACCATAAAGGTCAAAATTTGAAGATGAAATAATTAAAATGAAAAAGTGGGTAAAGTCTAAAAAATTACAATGAATGAAATCTGGAAATGGGAAACGAAGGATTCATATTGTATTGATAAATTTGAGATGTCAAAGATGAAACCCTAGAGATCAGGGTCAGCTGTTTGTATTGTCTCTCTCTCTCGTACTGGTTCATTTCTTTTTGTTTTTTTTTTTTTTTTGCGGTTCTGAATTTGTATCAAAAGGTGACATTTTTAAATAATATTAAATCAATTTGAATGTGATTTAATATTTAATAGATTTAAATGGTTTATTAAACACTAAGTTATAAATTTTAACTTGTTCAGTTATTTCTACCTAGAATTCAGCATTAAATGATAAAAACAAACATATAAGTTTATGTGAATCACTTAAATTAAGTTATATTCAATATAAGGCACTAAAAACAAAATCATACTTTCGAGGAAAGTTAGGTTCTCTTTTTGAAGGATATATTTTCATACGTGGAATTTTGAAATTTTCTTTTGCTTAAAAGATACATTTGTCAAATTATTATTATTTTTTTATAAAAGTAATTTGATAATATAAAAAAAAGGTTGATTGAATGGTATAAAAAAATATTATTATTTAAAAAATTATAAAAAAAATATTTAAAATAAAATATATTATGTAAATACATAGTTTTTTTTTTTTAAAAAAAATATTTGATAGTCAGAAATATGATTTGTTTGTAAATTTTGATGATAAATTTTACTATAAAACATTGATTGTTTAAAGAAAAAAATAATTAGACTTTATATATTAGGAAATAAATTAATTGTGCACCATATGATATTTTGTATTGTAAAATTTTACATAATAAAAATTTTGATACATTTATTTAATGATATACATTAATATATGTAAATATAATATTTATATTTACAAGCAAAAAATAAATATTTTGTTCAAATATTAAAACAGACAAATGATCAATTAGTTACAATTTAAATATCGAAAGTTATTGGTTCCATCTTATACTAAATTTACATTTTATATCCAAACTATAAAAAGACTTTGACATATGGTGAAGAGCATCAACGGAATCATTTATCAAATAAACTAACTTCTCATTTGTCCACTACTTTTTCAAACAACAAAATAATTATTTGCATGTGTATGAAAATAATTATATTAGTGTATATTAATCACATATCAATATATAGACAAAAACTAATTATATATTAAAAAAATTAAAACTGAAGAAATGAGAAAATTTTAAGAAAAAAAATTAAAGTCAACTGAATTGATATCTTGAAACAAAATTTTAAATTACTTGAACAAGTCACAAAACTGTGGACGAAACATATCATTTGAATCCGATTTGTTGTGATTTCAGTATTTTCTTTCTATCTTCACCATCTTGAGGTTAAGTTGATAAAAAAAAAATATTTTTACAACCAAACTAATTTACTTTGTAATCTTAAAATTTGATATCAACTCACGTTTCTATGTAAAATTGTCGTTGGAGTTAGATCCCACTATTGCTTCATTCAAAGCCTTTATATCTATATAATATAAATGGAAATTCTGCAATAATAGTGTTATAAGTAATCCAACGGCTATGCTGAGGAGTAGTGCAATCTTATTTATGTTATCCCTTGTCCCAAATGCTTACCTTTGTTATTTTAGCATAAAACAATATCAATGGACATGGAATCTTTATTTTTCTTGTTTTAGGCCACAAAGAGAAATGATGATCGAAGAGTTAGCAAAACACAATCCAACTCAATAGCTACAGGAAAATGAAGTCATGAAGAATGCTAACGGATACCACGTTCTTGCAATCAGGAAGAATGCTTACGGATACATTACTTAAGTTACTGTAGCCGTGGGCTGATCTAATATTGAGGATGTGAAGAGTCAGGCTGCAATTGCATGGCTCATGCATGCATGATGCCAACCTTTGAAGAATGAATCCATAAGTTTTCCAGCTGCAAGCCACTGCCAAGAAGCTGTCAAGGAAACTTTAGATGGCTTTTGAAATTTAGAGAAACAAACATCAAACTTTTGATAATGTCATGAATTAAGGAGTGAATTGTGGCATAAAATCAGGAATGAACAGTGTGCAACCTTAGATATAAATACAGTTATTTCCAGTGAATGTAAATCATCTCAAAGAGTGTATAGAGAGTGTTGTAGTGAGGTTTTGTATTGTAAGTTTAAACACTTACTTGTAATCTATATCGTAGTAATAGAAAGTGAATCGGTTTTTCCTCAAAACACTCAAGAGTAATTAGTGAATCACAACAAGTGGTATCAGGAGCTTTGGTTCTTCTTTGGGGTCGTAAAATGGAAAAACAGAGCTTCGGTTCGGAAAACCTGTTCCGACAAAAGTTGTCAAAAATCCAATTTGAGGCTACCATAAGCTAGTTCACGTCGAGACGAGCTCGGTGATATTTTTTCAGCGATCAAACGGAGCCCCAGAGACGCCGCACGCTCCAGCGAGTGCCGAGTGGAGTCTAGTCGCAGCACGCGCCACACGTGCTATTGCAAGGTTGAAGACGATACACGTGGCGCCACATCAACAGTCCAGTCAGCGCCACACAATCTGACATGTCAGCACCACTACCACGTCAACAAGCCATGTCATCTTGCCACGTCATCCGATATGTGGCATCTACATCAGCAAGCTGGTCCCACTTTGCCACGTCAACTCTGCCACGTCAGCAGTACGGTCCCATTTTGCCACGTCAGCATTCTGGTAAATTTCATTTAGCCCCCTGAAGTCTTTGAAATTTACAATTTTACCCCAGGAATTTTAGGAATTCACAAATCAGCCCCAGAGTCGGATTTAGACCAACGAAGTGTCTATTCCACCATTTTCGATCGTTCTGGACGTAACGGTGACCTCCGATTTGTGAAATTAAGCCCCGATTTTAACATATTTTTATTTTAAACACAAAAACTTAAAATGGAAATGGAAGATTCCCCTTCTAGTGCAATGATCAAGTTGACAGCAACTAATTACTCCCTCTGGAGACCTCGGATGATAGATATTTACACTGTAAAGATTTTTTTGATGTTATCGAGGTGAAGGGAGTGAAACCAGAATCTGTTAAAGAGTATGACTTTAACAAACTCAATAACAAAACTCTAGGTCAGATTAGACAGTGGATCGGTCACAGTGTCTTCCATACACATGATACAAATGCTTACGAAATAGGGAGGAAATTGGAAGACATGTTCCATGTCAAAACAGCTCGGAATAAAGCCTTAATCATGAGGCGTTTGGTGAACCTGAAGCTACGGAGTGAAACTTCCATTGCAGAACACACCAACGAGTTCCATATCCTGGTGAACCAGTTGTCTGCAGTAGACATGCAACTGGAAGACGAAGTTCAAGCCCTCTTGCTGCTCAGTTCTCTTTCTGATAGTTGTGAGACACTGGTGGTTACTCTCAGCAACTCAGCTCCAGGAGGCAAACTTACCATACCTATGGTAAAAGACGCCCTGTCAAATGAAGAAGCCAGAAGAAAAGACGTGGGCTCAGATCAAACAGAAGTCCTTGTCTCAGAGCATCGAGGAAGACAACAGTAGAAAAATCAAAGTGGGAGGAGAGGCAGAAGCAAAAGCAGAGGCAAATCCAAGGACGGGGAAAAGACATACAAGTGCTTCCATTGTGGCATAAAATGCCACTTAAAGAAGAATTGCCGGAAAATGCAACGGGAGCAGAGACAAGGCAATAACCAGCCGAAGAAGAATGATGTGGAGACACTAGTAGTTAACACAGTAGATGTAGTTATATGATCCGTCCAGGAAGAAGCATGCCTTCACACCGCAAATCAGGAAGTCGAGTGGGTGGTAGATACTACAGCATCCTACCACGTCACTCCTCACGGGGATTTCTTCACAACATACAAAGCAGAAGACTTTGGAGCAGTGAATATGGGGAATACCAGTTCTTCTTAGATAGTGGGAATTGGTGAAATATAGTTGCAGACAAATACAGGGTATACGATAACCCTGAAGGAGGTAAGACATGTTCCAGAACTTCGGCTCAACTTACTCTCGGGGGTAGCCCTTGACAAACAGGGTTATGCTAGCCACTTCAGCAATGACACTTGGAGAATAATCAAAGGTGTCATGGTCATCACCCGATGACATATTTGTGGAACTCTATACAATACTCATGTGAAGATATGTGCAGAAAGCCTCAATGTAAATGAATCGGAGGCTTCTCAGAATCTGTGGCACTAGAGACTCGGTCACATGAGTGAAATGGGGTTGTCTACCTTGACAAAGAATGATATAATCTCTGTCTCTAAAAATGCTGCTATGAATCATTGCAATCATTGTCTTTTCGGTAAGCAACACAAATTCTCTTTCAATTTCACTTCTACAAGAAAATCAGAGTTACTCAATCTGGTGTATTCTGATGTTTGTGGTCCATTGGAGGTAAATTCACTAGGCGGTAATAAATATTTTCTGACTTTTTATTGACGATGCTTCTCAGAAAGTATGTGTGTATTTTCTGAAATCAAAGGATCAGGTCCTGGACTATTTCAAATTGTTCCATGCCATGGTCGAGCGTGAAACAGGGAAGAAACTGAAGTGCTTTCGCACAGACAATTGAGGCAAATACACTTCCAGGGAGTTCGATGCCTACTGTGGAAGCCATGGTATTCGACACGAAAGGACTGTTCCACGCACCCCACAACACAATGGTGTCGCTGAAAGGATGAACCGCACCATTATGGAGAAAGTCAGAAGTATGATCAGCATGGCTAAGCTGCCAAAGCCATTCTAGGGAGAAGCTGTTCGTGCCGCATGCTACTTGATCAACAGATCACCATCTATACCGTTGAACTTTGAGATTTCGGAGAAATTATGGTCTGGTAAGAATCCCTCATATTCTCACCTCATAATATTCGGATGTTTAGCCTTTGCACACGTATCCAAGGAGCTCAGGTAGAAGCTCGATGCAAGGACTACTCCATACATCTTCATAGGCTATGGAGATGAGGAATTTGGAGGCTATGAGACCCAAAGGAAAGGAAGGTCATCAGAAGCAAAGATGTAGTGTTTCTCGAAGACCAGATAATAGAAGACATTGAAAAGCCCAGGATGTCTTCTAAATCCAGTACCAATAAAGATGATGCAAATCCAGACACAACCCCAGCACCAACACGAGTGGTCACAGATGATGATGGGGTGCAAGACATGCCAGAAGCAGAACCATATAGAAAAGAATTCATATCAAAAGCATATTTAGCTAAATCACGAGTAATAATATGAAGAACGAGTCACATGATGAATAGTAAAATGGTATGAAGGGACCATCATATATTGGATATCCTGAATAATCCAAAAGATTTCCTTACGATAGCTAAATCATTGAGTGATATGGATGACAATATTCAATGAATATAATTCAATTTGCAAACGTGTTAAGCCTGAAGCAAAGCAGTTTCCAAACCTAATCGTATAGATATAGCATCCGCATATTCAACATCCTCATGATCCTTAAGAATATCAATAACAAATAAGGACACAATACCCTCATAGTTTCGGACAATAACTCCCAATCCCGCAACACCTTCATCCAGCTTGAAGCCACATCAGCATTTAGTGTAAACCACTCACTTAGATTTTTGGTGGAACTTTTAAATGCCAAAGATCCAACCCCTTGAAGCATCAGAAGAAGCACCCGCTGTATTATAATTCCTCAAATCCTTAGCTAGCCAATAGCCAGATTTCACATAATACTCCCAAACTTATCAAAATGCTATATAAAATATGGGTTTTTTTTTTTTTTTTTGGAAACGATGGAAACCCCGCTACCAAACCACCCATTCTGAGCCGCGGCGCAGGTAAAACCACCGGCTGTCCCAGACTCTTACAAGAAGTGCACCCTCTGGATTCGAACCCAGAACCTCAATGTGAGATCCTAGACCCTACACCACCAAGCCACACACCTTGGGGACTAAAATATGGGTTATGCTAACGAGTATCCTTAGGGCACTCGTTAAAAATCAATTTAAAGAAAATTTTGATATCATTTTTATAGAGAATGAAAAAAATTATCAAATCATTAATGTTTTTTTTTTCCTTTTTCCATCAAAATTTTCATTAAATGGATTCTTAACGAATTTCCCGAGCTAGCTTAATCCTTTTAATTCGCTCAAAATAAAGGTCATCAATGTTTCATCCAAGTCGAGCCTGTAAAAAGTCACCAAATTTATAATATCTAGCTTTCAAAATAAAGGCCATCAATATCTAACAATTGTTAGTACTCCAAATAAAATATTGAAATAAGGTTTTTAAACACAAGTTTTTATTACTTTACATGCATTCTATTAAAATTTAATATTTAATATTTACTTCACATCTTAATTTCTAGTTATTGTTTCTAGATACAAGACTTTGGTTTAGATATACACCTTCTTGTCTCATTCTTAATGTTGAGGGTTTGAATTTTCTAGAGTATTTAAGGAAGCTTTTTATTTCTATTTTTATTTTTTAGAATTTAGGGTCAAGGTTTCTTATTTTATTTCATTTTTTGAGAGTAGATTTCTGAATCATTCAAATTTGATAGAATGTGGAAGCAGGTTTTCAGACTGAAATATTAAAGATGTTCTCATGGATAGGACTATTTAAATTCCTTTTTTTTTTTTATACACTCATTTATTAAATTTAAAGTTTTGATTTTCACTTTGTACATTTTTATAAATACCCAAAAAAAAAAAAACATCCTCAATTAAAACCCTTTAAACAGACTTGAAAACTTTTGTGGTTCGCAATTGCATAGAAGAGGGCATGTCAATTTGAATCAGAAAATGAAACCGATTCGGCTCTGTATCCACCATATTCCATTCTAAGAAATTCAAATTGAAAGAAAAAATTGAATGATTCTTTGTTTTGTATATTGAAATTTAAATATATATTTCATTGACGTTAGAATTTTTAGACATATTAGTTTCTCCTATGTAATATTTATTACAGATATTTGGTTATTGTGTTCTTACAAATGACTCTGAACAAACAGTAGACACAATATAAATAATAAAGGTAATTAGGAGATCCAGAACCAGCCTTAATCAGACTCTGACTTTGATGAGCAGATCCTGACAAGCTTCAGACCCTGACGAGTTTCACACCCTGATGAGCAGACCCAGATGAGGAGACTCTGATAACGCGCTTCAGACCCTGACGACGAGCTTCAGACCCTGGCGACGAGGTTCAGACCCAACAGCGAGCTTCAGACTCTGAGTTTCAGGCCCACGAGCGAGTGCTTCAGACCCTGACGACGAGCTTCAGACCCTGGCGATGATCCAGTAACCAAATCAGAACCGATCCAGCAAACGTAATCAGACCCAAAGCTTCAGTATTCCGAGGCTTGTTGATGTGACAACAATCTCCTTAAAATAAATCCGTCCCCTACCGAAATGTGCAGTAGAACGTGAGACGTTTGTTTCCCAGGATGCAACGGAAATGAACGAGTATGGGCACCACCAAACTCGTTTTCAACGAACCACAAAGTGTTTGAACTATTTCAACAAAAAATAAAGAAAACCGAGGGAAAAATGCTTTTCCTTAAAACGAATGCTTCTGAATTTTTCTTTTTGTCTTGTACCTCAAAAACGAAAACACTGCCCACTTTAAAAGGAAATAAACATGCCAATTAAAATGAGATAGTGGGAGGCTTTTCAAATGGTGTAACCACCGAGTTAATTAATAGAATTAATTTAACTGTTATGGAACTTCAAAAGCTTGAAAGAAAAAATAAAGAGACTTGCAAAAATTGGTTGGGCCGGACCAGCACAATTTGGTCCGACATTCGTGTACGCAGGACGTGTGGGTGCACACAAGTCAGGCCTGTTCGGATTTTGATTTGCACCCCACATGCGCGCGCACGTAGAGAGAGCCTCTATCCTTATAACACTTAGTCATCTACATATGAGCAATCATATATAAACACAATTTTCCTTTACTAGCTTTCCATGTGGGACAAGCTTATTTCTCTTTATTTTCCAACACCAATTAGTGAATTTTGAGCAACAATTTCTCATTCACCCAAACACCATTTTAAGCATATGAATATACCATTTTGAACTACTCACGGAGGAGTATCCGAATCACTCAAAAACAACCACTAACACAAAGTGGACCATGCTTAAAATTGTACCTCAAAATACTTACTAAGAGTATTTTCCAACAATCCCCCACATGAATGAAATTGGCGAAAAAACGTCAAATTGAAACATTTAATTTTGACCTTTAAGAGTTCAACTGTTCAACACCTACATAGGATAGGTAGGCCTCAACCTTTGAACCTTCCATTGTGAAAATATATCTCATTTATTGGCTGACTGTGGACACGATGTCATTGAACTGTATTGTCGTTCATGTAAATGAAAACATATATCACACAGATATTTTACCTAACACATCTGAGTTCTCATTATTATGTTCATTTTGGCCATGAACATATACCTGGTTCTGCAAGAGTTTCTAATAATTGAGCCCTGTACAATTCCCTTTGAAGCGGCCTCACTTCTCTCTCACATAGGTGATTTCTTATTTAAGAGTATCTCGTAATACTCTGCTCAGATTCCCGACGCATAAGAATCATTAAAAGCTTTTGCTTAACCTCTATCCATACGAGTATCACTGTTTCATTTCACCATAGGAATGGACTAGAGGGTAACCCCCACAGTGAACCAATTATGTCTTTTACGAGTAGTTTGTCCCATTGAACCTAGATTTTGGGATCTCCAGTCAACAAGGTTGGGTTTTCCTTCGTAATAAACATTTATCTAATGGGCTTTAGTCTCATTCCCCTCGATGATTTCACAACTAACTATCTGTTTAACCCTTTGGTTAGCAGATCTACAATGTTATCCTTTGACTTTACATAGTCAATCGAAATAACTCCAGTAGAGAGTAATTTTCTAACGGTATTATGTTTACGACGAATATGTCTAGACTTACCATTATACATATTGTTATGTGCCCTTCCAATTGCAGATTGACTATCGCAATTATTGCAAATTGCTGGCACTGGCTTAGGCCAACTTGGAATATCCTCTAGAAAATTTCGTAGCCATTCTGATTCTTCAACATACTTTTCTAATGCAATGAATTCTGATTCCATTGTAGATATGGCTATCACAGTCTGTTTGGAGGATTTTCATGATATAACCGCACCTGCTAGTGTAAACACATAGCCACTGGTAGACTTTGAGTCTTTCATATCAGATATCCGGTTTACATCACTGTATCCTTCGATTACGGCTGGATATCTATGATAGTGCAACCCATAATTACGAGTAAAACGTAAATACCTGAGTATTCTTACTATTGCTTTCCAGTGATCAACCCATGGATTACTCGTATATCTGCTGAGCTTGTTTACTGTACAAGCTATATCAGGCCTTGTACAACTTGATAAATACATCAGACTCCCAATCACTCTAGAGTATTCTACTTGAGATATACCATATCTTGTCAGATACTCTGTAATCTTCCTCAATTCTAAGCTTAAGAACCAAGTTTTCAATGTTCATTTCTTTTCGTTTATGCTTTAGATAATTCTTGAAATCTTTCCAACCAGGTGGTAGTTTTTCAATTATCGAGGCTACTTGGAAGGTTTCACTTAATACCATCCCCTCAGCATGAATTTCTGCTAGAATAATCTGCAGTTATTGTACTTGACTTAACACAGTTTTGGAGTCAACCATATTAAAATCTAGGAAGCGGCCTACGACAAATTTCTTAGTACCGGCATCATCAGTTTTATATTTTTGATCTAAGGATTCTCAAAGCTCCTTAGCTGTTTTCATTCCGGCGTACACACTGTACAAGGAATCACTTAGCCCATTCAGTACATAATTCCTACATAAGAATTCAGAATGTTTCTAAGCATCAATGGCACTGATCACTTGAATATCATTCTCACCCGCTTTGGGTACATGAGCATCTTCCTTTAGGAACCTTGCAAGGTTCAACGTGGTCAAATAAAAGAATATTTTTTGTTGCCACCTTCTGAAATTCTGACCAGTGAATTTTTCAGGTTTTTCCGCAGCAAAATTGACATGGCTCACATGTCCAGCAGGTTGTCTAGCCATAGAGGCAACAATATTTTGGCCAGCCACAGAGGCTGACATATCAAGCCCAGAGGCTGAAATATTTTGGCAAGTCGAAGAGGCTGCCACAACATTTTGGCCTGCCACAGAGGCTGCCATGTTCGGATCAACTGTGTTTGGACTTTTTTCCATATCCACATATCGAATTTGTTTTAATACTATTACATATATTTGGTTATTGTGTTCTTACAAAGGACTCTAAACAAACAGTAGACACAATATAAATAATAAAGGTAATTAAGAGATCCAGAACCAGCCTTAATCAGACTCTGACTTTGATGAGCAGACCCTGACAAGCTTCAGACCTTGACGAGTTTCAAACCCTGATGAGCAGACCCTAATGAACAGACTCTGAAGATGAGGTTCAGACCCAACAGCGAGCTTCAAACTCTGAGTTTCAGGTCCACGAGTGAGTTCTTCAGACCCTGACGACGAGCTTCAGACCCTGGCGATGATCCAGTAACCAAATCAGAACCGATCCAGCAAACGTAGTCAGACCCAAAGGTTCAGTATTCCGAGGCTTGTTGATGTGACAACAATCTCCTTAAAATAAATTCGTCCCCTACCGAAAGGTGCAGTAGAACGTGAGACGTTTGTTTTCCAGGATGCAACGGAAATGAACGAGTATGGGCACCACCAAACTCGTTTTCAACGAACCACAAAGTGTTTGAACTATTTCAATAAAAAATAAAGAAAACTGAGGGAAAAATGCTTTTCCTTAAAACGAAAGCTTCTGAATTTTTCTTTTTGTCTTGTACCTCAAAAATGAAAACACTGCCCACTTTAAAAGGAAATAAACATGCCAGTTAAATTGAGATAGTGGGAGGCTTTTAAAATGGTGTAACCACCCGGTTACTTAATAGAATTAATTTAACTGTTATGGAACTTCAAAAGCTTGAAAGAAAAAATAAAGAGACTTGTAAAAATTGGTTGGGCCGGGCCCGCACAATTTGGTCCGGCATTCGTGTACGCAGGACACGCGGGTGCACACGAGTCAGGCCTGTTCGGATTTTGATTTGCACCCCCATGCGCGCGCACGTAGAGATAGCCTCTATCCTTATAACACTTAGCCATGTATATATGAGCAATCATATATAAACACAATTTTCCTTTACTAGCTTTCTCATGTAGGACAAGCTTATTTCTTTTTATTTTCCAATACCAATGAGTGAATTTTGAGCAACAATTTCTCATTCACCCAAGCATCATTTTAAATATATGAATATATCATTCTGAACTACTCACGGAGGAGTATCCGAATCCCTCAAAAACAACCACTAACACGAAGTAGACCATACTTAAAATTGTACCTCAAAATACTTACTAAGAGCATTTTCCAACAATATTTTTATAATATTAGAACAAAATTTTAGGATTTTAAGGTAAGAGAATATTTGAATTGGTGTGTTTAGAGTAATTTTATTTATTTAAAATTTTAAACTTGCAAACATGAGTTTCATGTAAGAAGCTTATGATATTTCCACATGAGACCACCGAACTATTAATCCTAATAGTTTCATTATATATATTTATATATATAGGAAGCATGGTGAGGTTCTTGTGTTAAAAGAATTTTTTTCAGATAAAGTAAATAGAGAGGCATTGGGCTCTTGCCAAAATGGGAGAGCATAAGTTCGGCTCTCTTTTTAGGTAGAAAATCAAAAATAAATCTCATATTTATGAGAGTAGATATCTTTTATGAGTGTGTTATAAAATATTTGTATTCAATTTTCAGATTGTATAATTATAAATTTGTATTGTGGAGGTATTCTTAAATATTAATTTGGGTTTCAGGTCCCAAAAATTGGAGTTTTTTGTAGGCCTTCATTTTTATCCGGCCCAATCTTACCCAGTTATTTTCGTACTTGGGCTAGGCCTACCTCGAAGAAGGCTGACGGCCCTTTTTACATGCCCACTGGCGGGCACCGACTTCGACTCTCCGAGCCCGACGATGATATATATTTGCTTACAGTTTCAATATGACGCCGTTTAACGGCTTTTCCATTATGCATTAAAATCGTCTGAGCCTCTTCTTCTTCTTCCTTTTCACTCTGATCCATCGAGGCTCACAGATTACATCTTCGCTCTGTTCGCGCGTTTTTATTTTTATTTTTATTTTTCCTTTGCTTTTATTTCCCATCTTCACGGTTTAGGGCTCCTGCAAAATTAGGGTTTACTTCAACTCTCTTCTTCCCAAGTATTCAGCCCTTCTCTTCTCCATCTGTAAGTAACTTTATCCGTAATTCTTTTTTTTTTTTTATTTATGCTCTTTCTTGTAATCAGTAGCTGCTTATTATGCTTAGTTTTTGAATTTTTGTTTATTTTATTACTCGATACAATGCTTTAATTTAGTTATAAAGCATCAATATTCATACTAGGTCAGTATTAATTACTCCGGTATTAAATATATAAAATAAAATTCACTTTTTTTTGCAGTGTGGATCTATGTTATTGGTCATTCATTTCTAATATCGATCAAAAAGCTTCTATTATATTGTTATTGCTTCAGTTAGGCTTGTTTGGTTATGATTTTTAGTTTTGGCTTTGAAAAGTCGGTGATTGCTTAACAACTTTGTTTCAGGGTTACAGGAAATTTAATGATGGAGGAACAAGATGATTATGTTGAGTATGTTCCAGTGACAAAGCGAAGAGCAATGGAGGCTCAAAAAATACTTCAGCGCAAGGGGAAGGCCTCTGCGAATGAGGATGAGCTTGAGCAGTCTAAACTTGCCGAAGCCAAACCTAGTCTTCTGGTTAAAGCATCACAGCTTAAGCGTGATCAGCCCGAGATTAGTCCCACGGAGCAGATTGTGCAACAAGAGAAGGAGATGATTGAGCACTTGTCGGATAGGAAGACACTTATGTCAGTTAGGGAGTTGGCGAAGGGAATTACTTATACAGATCCTTTGTTGACGGGATGGAAACCACAGTTGCCTATTAGAAGGATGTCAAAGAAGGCATGTGATTTAATTCGAAAACAGTGGCATATTATTGTTGATGGTGATGATGTTCCTCCGCCAATCAAGAACTTTAAGGACATGAGATTTCCTGAACCAATTTTGAAGAATTTGAAAGCGAAAGGGATTGTACAACCAACTCCAATTCAGGTGCAGGGCCTTCCAGTTGTTTTATCTGGTAGGGATATGATTGGAATTGCATTTACGGGATCAGGGAAGACATTGGTATTTGTACTGCCAATGATTATGATAGCGTTGCACGAGGAGATGATGATGCCTATTGTTCCAGGAGAAGGGCCATTTTGTTTAATCGTATGCCCATCTAGGGAGCTCGCAAGGCAGACATATGAGGTGGTAGAACAGTTTTTGATACCAATGAAGGATGCTGGGTATCCAGAGTTAAGGCCGTTGCTTTGTATTGGTGGAGTGGATATGCGGTCACAGTTGGAGGTTGTGAAGAGGGGTGTTCACATCGTTGTTGCAACACCTGGGAGATTGAAGGATATGCTTGCAAAAAAGAAAATGAATCTGGATAATTGCAGGTAAGCATAAATACTTCCAGTGTTTTAATAACATTGTCAAGAATGAACCTGCTGGTTTTAGCTTTTGGATGTGCGAAACACAGTTCGGTATGCATTACACCTACTTCCCCAATTTCTTAGGTTATGGAACATGTGTGGATTCTGTTGTTTGGTAGAAATGATTCTTCCTCTTAGAATATCCTTTCTGTGGAAAATATTTAGCAATGATATAATTTTTGAAAGAAAATTAATTTCTCCTTCTGCAGCCCCATCTGTCTCACGACTCTCATCCATTGACTGTAATTGTGGGTATGGCCTGTACTGTGTTACACATTGTTGAGATTTTGAGCTAAAATGTAGACATTATATCTGCTTAGTCTTCCAGGTTTTACAAAGCATGCATTCTTTTATAGTGATAATGATATTCATGATTCTGGTTTTTCGTCTACAGATATTTAACATTGGATGAGGCTGATAGGTTGGTGGACTTGGGATTTGAAGATGATATAAGGGAAGTGTTTGACCACTTTAAAGCTCAACGACAGACTCTTTTGTTCTCTGCCACTATGCCCACCAAAATTCAGAACTTTGCTAGAAGTGCTTTGGTAAAGCCTGTTACTGTTAATGTGGGAAGAGCTGGAGCAGCAAATCTTGATGTGATTCAGGAAGTTGAGTACGTGAAACAAGAAGCAAAGATAGTTTACCTACTTGAATGCCTACAGAAGACACCACCTCCTGTTTTAATATTTTGTGAAAACAAAGCTGATGTTGATGACATTCATGAATATCTGCTCTTGAAAGGAGTCGAGGCAGTGGCCATCCATGGAGGGAAAGATCAGGAAGAGAGAGAATATGCCATTTCTTCCTTTAAAGCTGGCAAGAAAGATGTCTTGGTTGCAACTGATGTCGCCTCCAAGGGGTTAGATTTTCCTGATATTCAACATGTCATTAATTATGATATGCCTGCCGAAATAGAAAATTATGTTCACAGAATCGGGCGAACAGGAAGATGCGGGAAGACTGGAATTGCAACAACGTTTATAAACAAAAACCAAAGTGAGACGACACTTCTTGATTTGAAGCACCTGCTGCAAGAAGCAAAACAGAGGATTCCTCCTGTGTTGGCTGAGCTAGATGATCCAATGGAGAACGTTGAAGCAATTACAAATGCAAGTGGGGTTAAGGGATGTGCATACTGTGGTGGGCTTGGTCATCGTATCAGTGATTGTCCCAAGTTAGAGCATCAGAAAAGCATGGCGATCGCCTCCTCTAGAAGGGATTATTTCGGTTCTGGAGGTTATAGAGGAGAAATCTGATGTATACTTCTTCTGGATGTGTCTCTATAACTTGATAGCAACTCTGGCAATGAATTCACCTGTACGGTATTTTTGTACCGTTTTGATAAAGAATGAAATTTCCATTTCTTGTTTGTTAAATGCAGCCGGAGCAGTTGAATTACGAGTCCACTGAGTCCGCCCGGCCTTCTTCCTGTAGCGTAGACATGCACACGGTTGCGGCTCGGAATTGCAATCGAACCGCAACCGCATCACAACCGAATTGTTGATCACCTGTCAATCGAACTGTTGACCGGTCAATTGAATCGTGAACCGTAACCGAACCTGTCTAATCTGATTCGATTACGATCGAGTTGAAAATCAACCGCCGGTTTGGGCAGTTGATACGATTGAAATCATAGCCGTTACGGTTAACGATTGAAACCATTAAACCGTTACAGTTAACTGTTGAAACCATTAAATCGTAACGGTTAAAGGTTTTAGCTGTTGTCCAATGATTATTTTTTTTTTAAACAACAATATAATAAAATTATAGAAAATCTCTAAATTGTCTCTCCTAATAACTATATTTTGGAGGTATTTTAAGCATCATAAAAAAAAAAAAAAATTATAAATAACTCATTAATTCATTTTTCAAAATCACAAATAATTTATTCTCCTCATTCTCTCAATTTCTCATATATTAAACTCATTTACTCTTATTATCTCAAATTCTCTTTTGGGTGGGGCTATTTGCACTCTAAAAATTTCTTTGGACACACATATTTTAATGAAAATATTTATTATTAAAATACCCATAATGTAAATTACTAATAAAAATAATTTATGGTAGATAAATATATATTATTTCTTTACTCATTAAATACGTCCATCCATCTTTCTCCTATCTTTAAACTATAAAACCTTTTTATTTTTTTAATTAATATATTTTAAGGTAAATTTCGTCAGACTGTTCGTTGAATTTTAAAGATTAAAATAAGAAAGAAAAATGTTTGTGAGTTCTTATTTTTTATTTTTTGATTGATGGAAATTATTGATTTTTTTTTTAAAAAAAAATAACGTATATTTTATTCTTTTTAATTTTTTATTTATTGTTTTCATTTTTGCACTTTCTTCCAAACCTAAAACCTATTGATTGATGGAACTGTTTGGTTGTTTAATATATTTAAATTTATAAGATAACTATATCTTATAAATTTGGTATAGCATTCATATTGCCAGATTTTAATGCAATTTGGTGTTCAAATAACTAAAAAAAAAAATTTAATAAAATAATTTGTAATATAGTTTAAGAATAAAGAGTGTATTTGTTAATAAAATGAATGAAAATAAAAATGTTAATGGAACGAGAGAGACAGAGGAAGAAGAATTAAAAGATTTTTTTAGTATCTAAGTAGTGTGTAAAGTAAACAAAATTAATTAATATAAGTTATTTAAGTGAAGGTGATTGTGGTGTATTGAAGAGTGTACAAAATAATAATCAAAATTTTAAAATTAATATATGAGTGTACTTAATAATATAGTGTCCAAAGAAACTTTTAGAGTGTAAATAGCTCAATCCTTCTCTTTTTTTAATTGAAAGATATTATTTCAAATTCTCAATCTCTTCATTATAATGGCAAGCTCATCACACAACACTAACATTATTAAGGTTGAGGATATCACTCAACATACCACCAGCGAAACAACTTCATGTATTCAAGTGAGAAATCGAGATTCTGAAATGTTGACAAAACATTTCATTTTGATCGTGAATTATGCCACTGATTAGAATAATGATATCTACAATTATTGTGTAAAAATATACAAATATACCAGTGAGTATGGAAGTATGACGGGTCATATGAGGAGTACTCATAAAGCTGAGTTTGTGATTGATACAAACAAATACAAATTACTTAGTTTTCTGCTTCCGGTCCAGGTTCTTCTTCTACTAAATCATTTAAATATAATGATTTTCAATGGAAAGATAATCTAATTAAATTTATTGTTATGGTACATTTAGTTAGGGGTGTTCGCGGTGCGGTTCGGGGCGGTTTTTTTTTTTTATTTTTTACTTCAAACAGCGCGGGTTGGCGGTTTGGGAAATTAGAAACGAAACCGCAAATTTGATAAGGAAAATCGCGGCGGTTTGGGTTGGCGGTTTAGCGGTTTGAGCGGTTCGGGTCGGCGGTTTGGATTATAAATTTTTTTAAGAATTTTTGTGTGTTTTCACATTATAATTGAAGAAAAAATTACATAATTTTCATTTATTCATTACATATTGTTATATGATCATTAAATATCTTAATTTTCATAGTTAAAGAAGAAGAAAAATATAAAATAATATTTAATTTGAACGCGGGTCGGCGGTTTAGGCGGTTCGGGTCGCGGTTCGAGTCAAAATTTACGGTTTGGGCGGTTCGCGGTTTGACATGGGTCAAAACCGCACACCGACCCTAAATTTGCGGTTCGATTCGGTGCGGTTCAAAATCATTTTTAATATTTTTTCAAACCGCGCGGTTCGGTTCGGTGCGGTTCGCGGTTTGACCCGAAATTGTGTTCACCCCTACATTTAGCATTTACTTTTGGTGAAAAAGTACCGATTTAATATAAGAAAATTTGAATCCTGCTGTATGTAGACTTACTATGATGACATGTCAAAGAAAATTGATGGAATTATATACAAAAGGTCAAAATCATTTAAGTGAATTATTTTTTAAACTTAAATGTCATATTTCTATTTGTAGTGATATTTGGAGTGACCATTGATAGTCACATTCATACATGGGTATGACATGTCATTGAATTGATGATTCATGATTTATTCAAAAAAGAATTATTACATTTCGTCTTTTTAATTAAACACACACTGCACATAATATTTATGTAATGATTAGTAATATTTTACAAGATTATGGATTAATGCAGAAAATTTTAATTATTGGATTTGATAATACATAAGCTAATATTGTGTCAATTAGTGAACTTAAAGTTATTTGCCAACCAAATTTAGGAGGTAAATTTTTTTCATGTTCGATGGGCATGTCATATTTTGAATTTATGTGTATAAGATGATTTGAAGTCTTTCAATTCTAATATTACATCTATTAAAAAGTAATTAATTTAATTTGGTCATATTCTAAAATTAGAAGAGAATGATGTAATTTTTGAAAGCAAAACGGTATTAGGCCAAAAATAAAATGAAATGTAACAGAATTACGTGAACTTTGATTCCTCTACTGCTCTACACCAGAAGATGATACATAGGCAACTTAATTAAGTGCAAGCTCTTTTTTTCAAAACAAGAAATAAATTATCAATATATGCTTTAGTAATTCTTTAATTTTTTTTTTTTAATTTTATAACAATTTAAATTATTTATTTCAAAAATAAATAAATAAATGGTTTCAACCTTAAACCAAACAGAACCGTACAGTTCGATTCGGTTTAAGGTTACGGTTGCGGTTCCACTTTGGCCGAAACTGCAACCAAACCATAAACCGTATGATTTGATTACAGTTTCCAATTGTAACTGAACCGTGTGCATAGCTACTGTAACGGTTTAAATGATTATTTGAAAATTTCATAGTATATCTGATAAATGATTGAATGTGGTGCGTAATGGTTATGTGTTGACTTGTTATTCATTATTTTTTTTTTTAAAAAAAAAAAAAAAAAAGTGTGCGGCAGCATATGAGAATTTTTCTGGATATAAATGATTGGAAAATGTGTTGAAAAATAATTAAAATTACTGGTAACAAATCCTCCAAAGAAAAAGAAACAAACACAGATTAATAATTTACAGGAAGCATGAAGAAGAATATCATTAATTCATGAAAACTAGCTACTGAAATGCATATTTGCTTGTGGTCTTTGATGACAATACATGGATTTGCATCTTCACATAGGACTTGTGACAGACCATTCCCCATTACAGCCTGCAGCTTAGAGACTGTATCTTATAGGTTTTATACCATGGATGAGAATTTAAATTATTGTTGGTTCATAATCTGAATCTGAAATTTGATACAGCTTTCCAGTAAGAGGAAAAAATGATCTATAGATAGAACTATAACATATTTGGTCACAGGGAAATGCATTTAACTCATTAGAAGGATTACCAATCAAAGTTCCAATCCAAACTTTCAATCCTGTTACTTGATATCCAAGGCCCCTGTCAATGCTGTAACTTTTGAAAATCTTTATACATGTCATTTACCAATTTTCTTCTTCCAGAATCTTCAATCTCTCATTCTGTTATTCAACTCCAATACTAGCCTGCAAAATTAGCCACCCATAAAATAAAATATTGCCTCACCCTCAGCTTTTGAGAGCAACTGCGTCTGCGAACCTTACTTGAACAATTCGCCAGCATTTTCGGTTGTGAACATCATCCAATGGTATGGAATGTCCATAATCATTCCCTGTCATTTGATACATTGTAGAATATGTAACAGGTGAAAGTGAGAGAAAACTGATACAATTGATCCGGATATGAATGTTCAGCCATTCAACAGTAAAACAACAATTGTGTGAACTGATAAACCAAAACTGAGGAGGTATTGAACACATGGATCACTTACAGTGAACCTGAAAGCTCATTGCAATACACAAGTTCCTTATTCCTTACCGTTCATCAAGGTCAAGGAACAAAAATGAACAATAGTACAGACTATGCTTCACAATTGGATTGGGACTATTCTGTTTCATATGCTTATCTTCAATAAAGGTCGAGAAAGACAGCAGCTCCTGTATTAAGTTACTCAACCGGAACTTCAACCTCCATTTTTAGACTAGAATTTCCAAAAACCTGAAACAGATTGAAAAGTGACGAAAATTATCATAAACTCATAAATTATAAAACCACGCAACACAGAAACAATGGAGGCATACAATAATCTAAATATCATAGCTCTTCAAACAAGGATCATCCAGCTTGTTAAAGGAACTCTATAAGACAAACCCTCAGAATGGAATTCTTCAAAATACCTAGATTAAAACAGAATCGATGATCCTCAAAGGGAATATGTTAAGAGATAACAATAATTCTCCCATTTGATCTATCAAATTTGTCAAATTGGTCACTCTCCCATTTGGTCTATCAAATTTCTCAGATTGGTCACTTTAATTTATATCCTCCCCAATTTTCTAGTCGTTCAAAACCCCTAGTCACTACAGAACTTTCCAACACAAAGCAGGGACTCTGAATTTCTCATCCAATTGCAATTATACCTGATCTCAGTTTTATCTCCAGGTTCCTTTCCACAATAAATGAAACTACCAATAAGACAGAAAATCTATATGTACATAGACGATAGAATCACCACTTCAATAAGAACTGTTTCACTCTCATACCCAAAATTTTTAAAAATAAGAAACAAATTAAATCGGATAGGAAACCAAAGTGAGAAAATGTGCGGTTGGCAAACATGATTGACCCAGTAAAGATATGTAGCCATCAGGACAATTTGATTATTTTTTTAAAGAAAGCATATGATGCAAAGCTGAGTTTATAGACAAAAGGTTGAATAAACTGGCTTTCTTATTTCAATGAATACAATAAGACCCCTCAAAGACAAAGAGTCCATAGAAAATTTTGAAAAGAATGCAGAAGTTCTTATTATATCATCTCAATCCTCACAGAAAGAGATTTCCACCACAGCAAGAAAGCAAGCTTTAAGGGTGGATTTGCTTTAAATACATGTCTTCAACTTTCTTCATTGTTCATTATCACATAAAACTTTTTATGATAAACATCAACAAAGTTTAAATCACCTTAATGAAGTCGCCCAATGTTAAATAAGACTCCCTCGTGTAGCCTGCGTCCTTGAATACTTGGGTCAAGACTTGCTGCAAGATGGAGGAGCAATTGACCCTCTTGTGAGAAAACTTGTTTATTTTCTTTATTTTCAAAGTGGGGGAGTGAACAAACAAAGACAAAGAGGCTATGGATCCTTAGTAATACCTCTCTTTGCTCATCAGACATAAAAAAACCAGACAAATCCCGCAGCACTTCCAATATGTCATTGAAAGAAACCTTTCCATTACAGTCTGTGTCATATACTTTGAAAATAACTGAGACAGAGAGACAGTATCATTAAACCCCAAATTTATCACTTATGATTCAATGTTCAACATAATATTCGCAAATCTCATAATTCGTCTTCCAAAACGCATTAAAATTAAACCGCCGCTACCCAGAATTTATAGAAATAAACGATATGAGCGAGGCACTGTTCTAAAATTGTTCAATCCAGAACCAAGACAATGTTTATCTATACTTACGCTGAACTTTCTGTTGCATGCTTGCTTTAGCACTAAAAGCAGACAAGAAGGCCAAAAAATCCTTAAAGTTCAACCCATCCACCATCTTAAGCAACCTCTGCAAAGCCCCGTAAAGACAAAAACGCTTGAATTAACAATCCATTTCCCACATTGCTGAAACTAAAGTTAAATTCAATCCTTGAAACTCCAGCATGTAAACATCAATTAATTCCAAAACATTACCTGAGAAAGTGGATTCATTGCAAATTCAGGCACCGACAAAAACTCATCTGCAGAGATGAATCCCTTAGCATTTCTATCTAGCTGGCAAAACCTCTTATACAATGACACTATTTCTTGTTGAGAAACTGAGTGTCACACCATAAACAGACTAAAATTAGAGCTAAACTACAGATTAAAACCCCATAAAACAGAATAAAAAAGAAAGTAAACCTACATAGATTGTGGCAGTGTTGTTGAACCTCTTCAATATCGTACTGAGTTAGTATAGATGAGGCAGTCCCCATTGATTCTCGCTCCAAAACTACAAGTATTGAACAAATCAAAAACTACCCATTAATTTAAATTCCAAATAATCAATACCCATCAGTTCTAAACTCAAATTTAATTTTTAAATTTCAGAAACTTCAAACTTCAAAAGGCAAAAGCACAAAAAAGGGGGAAAAACCACGATTTAATGCCAAATTTTTATTGTTTGACATCCAAATCCAAATTTTTATTGTTTGACATCCAAATCAACTATAACTTACATTATTCAACTGAACTTAATCTAGCTGACTACTTCATTTTTGAAGCAATCCAATTAAAAATCATAAAAAAATCAGGTTTATTTTCTCACCAACCTAAACAGAGAATATCAGATTATTCTCTATAGGGTGCTCCGGAAACTAATACAAATAAAAATTAAAAAAAAAAAGAAAATTATTTGATTACCTGGGTTTGTTTTCTCGGGAAACAAACAGAAAGTGAAGGAAAAGAGAGGCGATAATGGGAGATGGGATTAGAGCGAATGGATAAATATAATGGAAGGAGATTATCATCATCGGGCCATCAAAAACACTTTTATTCGACGAGGAAGGAATCTCTGATGATTATTCTTCTGATTCGCAGTAACATTGTCTTTCATGTTTCAACGGTTTATCTGCCGTTGATCTTTTGAGCCTTAAAAGATTGAGCCCATTTCAGTTTTTGATGGGCTCAAACTCAAGTGATTCAACCGGGGCTTCCGCAAACGGCTTGTGCCTCGGCCCCATGCTCTGCTGTAATTTTTTCCCCAGATTGGTGAAACGTAACCCCACAGAAAAACAGTTAGGCTAATTCAAAACTTTTTTTTGCTTGAATGTACATTTTCTTAACCGAACCAGGCCAATCCGAATTGATCTTGTAAAAGATTCGTAAAATATCGAATACGCATATTTTTCAAATGATTCATATCCTCAAGTGTATCACTCGGCCTTATGACCGAGAACTCGCTTGAATAGAGAGTTGTTCAAACCTAAAACTCGCGTGAATAGAAATTCTTTTCATAATTGCAGGTCACATGTATAGAACAAATTTCGGGATTGCGCTCAGTATAGAGCCTCTAAAATGTCTTTCAGACTATGACCAATTCCTCAGTTGGTTTTGTTGGGGTCAGGCACAGCGGAAGCGCGGTTCAGGCGAAATCGTAACTTTAAAATTTTTAAACTTACCGAATAAATTATTCAATATCCAATATAATAATTCATTCATATTTCACATAAACATATTATTCGATATCAAATAACGACATAGTTAATTTAGAAAACATTGCGAAACATTTACGAAAATATTTTTCAGCAAAATAGCATAAAACATATTTTTGACCGAACCGACCAACCAATACACACGGGGCTGCTCAAGTCATCCCCAATAGTATTTGGACAGCCGTTACCCGGTTAGGTCAAAAATTACCGGTAACACCGTTTTTCGCCGTTTTCACGTATTTTCACTCTGAAATAATTTTCGGCAATTATTCTAATGCCCAATACACATCCAATACATTTAAATAACATATTTTTCATCAAAAAATTTCCAGAATTTCCAGATCTGATCTGGATGCAAAAATAATTATTTTTCATGCTTTAAATCCAATTTTCTCAACATTAATCATATTAATATTTACACCAGTCAAAACCACCACCAATGAAAACTCAAGAACAATCATAGGTATTACAAGAGTGGTCATAACACTTTAGAATGATAACAAGTCATCATATGATAAAATTGAACTAATATTACTCAATCTTAATTCACACATGCATCTAGCCTCTCAAATCATCATCTAAATAAAAAAAAAACCCCAAAATTTAAGAAAGAAAGATACCATAGAACAATTCTAGATACTCAAGAACAAGAAACAAAATTTTCAAGTTTATAATATTAAAGATTACCTCACAATCTCTAAATTTCGTTAAGCTTTCTTCTTAATTTGATCACTTTCTCTCAAATTTCTCTCAAGATATATTTTGGAAGCTCTATATGGAGAGGATTTCGGCCATGGCTAGCTTATGAAAGAGAAAAATGATTTTTCATTTTATATGCTAGGGTGGTCGAAATTAGGGGCAATATGGTCATTTGAAAATTCATTTAATCAAAATTAAATATCTAGCAAAAGTTATCAAATCAAATTTGATAACTACTACATTTAAATGTCATGCCAAAAATATCTCACCATTTATCATACTAATTATGACTTATGGATATTTTATTTTTAAGTACTTAATTATTTAACAATTAAATAACTAAATAATTAATAAATATAAATATCTATATGTATGTATTTTTTTATTTATATTAAATAACAATATATATATATATATATATATATATATATATAGTAATGACATGTGTCAAAATCTCATTTAATAATTAATTAATGTGTATCTAATCAAATTTTGTATCAAATACAAGTACACATGAATTATTAATTGACCGAAATGCCCCTATGCATGTATTTTTCGTTTAACCGTTAAACGATTCAAATTAACTCATTTAATATGATAAAGTATTATGAATAATCTGTATTATTCATAACGCGTTGCCCAAGTTCTCAACGAGTATACTTCATATTGTGGGACTCTCTAAGTTTACATTTATCCATCATGTAATCTAATTTCCTATATATAATTCACCCACTCGTAAATTATGACGACCATGCTGTTAGGGTTGGTGCTCGGAGTGCCAATCCGGATCGTAATCATGTCCGATTCATGAATACGAACAATTCATTTTTCCATAATATTACTTATTTATGGTAATAATTCTTGCTTTTATATACATATTCGATCTAATTACGATTAGATTGAAACTAAATATAATTTAGTGATATGTATATATTAGACAAGGACCCGATAATATATAATGTAGTGCACAGTTACAAAGTAGTTTTTAATTGACATTGGTAAGTGTTACTACTAGAAGTATATTATCAAATAAAGTTTCTGGTCAAGATTTACTAACACGGATCAGTTAGTAAAATCTGTTGAGACCAGTACACATCGTATATCGAGACTTGGTTCGATGGTTTATCCCAATGAACCATGAGTCTGGGGAGACTCGTATAGATGTGTAGGTGTTTATAATGGATAAACACTGAACTACTCACCGATGATTTCCTAATAGATGGTACACCAACATCAATAGGAATCTTCTCGAGTCAAGTGAGCAGAATGGTCCTTCAACTTGAGATACCACTGTGGATGTATGAGATATCCTCCATACTTTGATGGCACTCACGTCACTGATCTATTTAGATCAGACCTCCGCCTGTTCGTTGGGTGTGGACTGATCCTCATGATATCTTGTGCGTATCAAGATATGATCCGTCAGTTTTGTGTACATAACATATGTATTCAATGTGAAATTAGCAATATGTTAAATCCATGGGCCCATGGTACACTGTAGAAGTTAGTTCTGAGTGTTATTATTAAGAGATTGCTATTAGAATCGTCGACGAGATTATACCTATAGTGATTTGACATTTTTATCTATATCTCTGGGATAATCCGAATACCTATGACGGAGGGATTATACGTATGTGAAGACCTTGACATGTATGATTCAGCGAGTTTATCCATGGTCGTCATAATTTACGGGTGGGTAGATTATGGATACGAAATTGGATTTCGTGATGGATATGCCTGAATTTAGAGAGTCTCACTAATGAAACATACTCGTAGAGCTCTAGGGAAACTATTATAAATAATATTGATTATTTATAAATCGTTTAACAGTTAAACGAAAAGATACATGCATAAGGGTTATTCGGTCATTTTCAAGTTAATGTGTATTTGGATTAAATACTTGATTTTGTTAAATACACATTAATTTTTTGGTCAAATAAAGTATTTGACACTTATTCCAAATATATGTATTATGAAATATTTAAAGTAATTTTGATACATGTATTTAGATATTGGTATTAAGTAATTATTTAATTGTTAAATAATTAGAATAATTAACTACATTTATCTTTATCATCATTATGCTTTTAAATGGCAAAATATGATTGGTGCATATGTATTTTACTTTTTGGAAAAGGTAGAAAAATTGAATTTGACTTCTTTAATATTGATTAAAAATTGCCAAATTTTTATTTCCAATTTTGCCCAATTTCGAAATTTGCAACCCTAAGTATATAAGGGTTTCATTTTTCATTTGCTTGATAATTCTAAGCTTTCAAAGAACACAAAACCTAAGAGACTTGAGAGGAAAAGTGAAGAAACCAAGAAGAAAATAGATAAATCTTGGAAATTAGTAAGTAATTTCAACTTTTCTTTAAAGAAAAATATTTCTTTTGTTCTTGGCTACAACATATGTTGTTCTCTTATTTCTCTACTCTCTTTTATTTGTGTTATGAAGTTTGGAAGCTTGAATGAAAGATGTATGCATGTATATAAACAAAGTTTGATAATTAATAGTTAATAAGAACACTTTTAATCATTAGATGATCTGGTTGCTATTTTAGAGTTGCTTAGCCACTCATAAATGACCTAGAATTGTTCTTGAATTGTTTCATGGTGGTGAGACTTTTTTGGTGTGGAAAGGATTGAATTAAAGTATTGAATTTTGTTTAATTTGGTGTAATTTGTCAGTTTGAGAAAATTGTAAAATTAGGGTTCATAACCCTCTCCAAATTTGGGGCTTTTCATATTAATTAATGATGTTTATATGATGCATATTAATTTTGGTGTTGATTGGACTTGATCTTGAATGGTTTTGAACCAATTTGGACTAAAATATAATTCTTGGAAACTTGAGGGACCTCTCGGCAATTTAGGGAAAATTGTTTTCTTGAATTGTAATTTGTTTTTTCATGTATAAGACATGTATAAATCATTTTGGTAGTGATTTTGAATCACCTAATTATGTATTTGACAAATTAGGACTAAAATGATCAAAATGTAAAGTTTTGGGGCATTTCTAGAATTACTGAAAAATCTGGAAAATTTTTCAGAATTCTGTTTTTAATGTATATTTGATGTACAAATCATTTTAGTTGTGATTGGAAATCAACTAAGTTTGTTTTGAACAACTTAGGACTAAAATGATTAAAATGGAAAGTTTTGGGGTCTTATCGTAATTTACTGAAATTATGATTTCTGGGTTAAAAATTTATGTTTTTTTATTATTGAGTGATTAAAATAAATAAGTTTATTTTAATTACCCAAGAAAATTTAAAGAAATAGGAAAATTTGATTTTTCCGCATTTCACTGCGTAAACCGGATATTTTGCCCAAACCCCAACACATGCTAGGGTTGGTGCTCAGAGTGCCAATCCGGATTGTATTTATGTCCGATTTATGAATAAAAATAATTCATTTTTCCATAATATTACTATTAATGGTTACACCTCTTGTCTTTTATATAGTATTCGATCTAGTATCGATTAGATTGAAACTAAATTTGGTTTAGTGATAAGTATATATATTAGACAAAGACCTTGAGATTTACAACGTAGTGCGCAATTACAACGTAATTTGTAATTAATATTGGGAAGTGGCACTATAAGTTGTATATTCTCAAATAAAGTTTCTGGTCAAGATTTACTAACATAGGTCGGTTAGTAAAATTCGCTGAGACCAGTATATTTCATATATTCGGACTTGGTCTGATGGTTTATCATAATGAACTATGAGTCTCGGGAGACTCATATAGATGTGTAGGTACTTATTTGATAAACACTGAACGACTCATCGAAAATTTCCTAATAGATGGTACACCAACGTCAATATGAATCTTCTCGAGTCGAGTAGCATAGTGGTTCTTAGACTTGAGATACCACGGTGGATTTATGAGTTATCCTCCACACTTTGATGAAAGTCGTGTCATCGACTTATTTAGGTCAGACCTCCGCCTGTTCATTGGGTGTGGACTGATACTCATGATATCTGGTGTGTATCAAGATAGAATCTGTCAGTCCTGTGTACAAGGCATATGTATCTTGCATGTATTTGCGATCTAGTAAATCTCTGGCCGTGGTACACTGCGGAAGTGAGTTCCGAGTGTTATTTATAGATTGTAAATTAATAAGTCGAATATATTATACCACATGGATTTGATGTTTGTATCAACATCCCTGGTATGATATGGATAGTCTGTGATGAAATGATTATACGTATGCGAAGATCTTGACTTGCATAGTTCAACGAGATTATTTGTGGTCATCATAATTTAAGAGTGGGTGAATTATGGACAAGGAATTGGATTTTGTGACAGATAAATATGAACTTAGAGAGTACCACAATATAAAGTGTACTCGTTGTGCACTTGGGCAACACGTTATGAATAATACTGATTATTTGACCGGCGTTGTCACACACATATAACGCAAACGCACGTATCGTTCAAGTAGTATAAAATGTATCGATCCCACGAGGACTTAATACCTAAGCTATTAATTTATGAATTCAAATGTTTACGAGTATCTAATAGATTTGTGGTTTGATTGGATGGTGACTTAAAACTAAAACAAGTAAATAAAACAATACGAAAGTGAATTAAAGGTAAAATCAATATTATTAAATTATCTAGGGTTGTGAATTTTTTCAATATCTTTTAAAGATGAAGTAGTTATTTCAAGTTTGTGTAATATATTAGTTTATTAACATGAAACACGAATTTATGCAAAAGCATCTTCCGATGGTCAGATACAAATACCCAATAT
>SKCR01053322.1:0-58207 GCA_019454045.1 Zanthoxylum bungeanum | reverse complement strand
AAGATCAATTGGATCTCATCCAACTCCTAGATCCAGTAGGTGGACATCCAAATCCCAAACATATATCTTATATGCTTATACATCTAATGTATACCCTAACCTTATTCCTCTGAATCAATTAGGCCTTGGCTTTGGCACAACAAACCTAGTGATCCCAGTCAAGCGCGGACCCATTGACATGGAAGCTTCGTAATCAATGTCAATGGACAAGAAGTGGTCTTGACTTTGGCCAGCAAACCACAACTTGGACACGACACCGATATGGAACAAAGCCTTCGTGATTCAAACACATCTTTGATGGACAAGGGCTTGACTTTGGCCAACAACCCCTGCCAATCTCGGATCTTGAGTAAGAATCACTCAATGGAAGGAAAAACACTTGATATTTTATGAGGGTTTTTCGCGTGCAATGGCTACCAATTTATTATCTTTGTTAAGGTCTCATCATCATACACCCTTAAACATGCATTCTAAACACATAATAAAGCGCATATGATAAAATAATAATGATATGCGGATGGATACTTTACATTGATCCTAGATCAAATCTCTCACTTTTCTCTCTCCGCTAGCACACAATATTTCTTCTACCCGTTACACTACACTTCTAAAGAAACCTCATATACATAGAGGGGAATAGGTGAGAAGAGAATACAAAGAATATGAGATAAGGCTGGACACGCAGGTCCAATTAATAAATCAAATTTATTACAATTTCCAAAATCGCCCCACCCGGCTAATATCCATCCGATATACATTATTCAAACATCACAACCATGTATTCATACAAGCATGTTATCAATCAATCAATCAAATTAATTAATCTTGATAATTAGTGATCATCCAATGTTCAAACAAAGATTTGATTTTGTTCGAGTCAAACTCGTTTTTGCGAATAAGTACTTAAAGTACGATTTCTGCGAATTAAATTAAATTACATAATTAAATCCAATTTAATACGCATTTAATTCTAATTCATTATTTAATTCCAAATAAATATTACACTTTATAAAATAAACCTTTACGACTTAAATTCCAAATTTAATCGTTACGGGTCTCAAAGCCCGATTAATATCCAATATTAATTTAATTAAAGTCAATGGGCTTTTAATTAATTTCTTGAGGCGTGGACTTTTGGTCAACTCGGGTCAAACCCGCAACCAAAGTCCAATCCGGGAGTTACCCCATAAGCCCATAATTAATTTAGCCCATTAGGCCCAATTAAATAATTAAGGTCCATTAAGTCATAATTGGACCTTTTGGATTCGGTTTTGGGCTTAATTGGATCCAACCAATTTTGCCTAAACCCAACTTTGTTACAACAAAGCCCAAAAGCCCAATTACAACCTAACAAGCCCAATTTCCAAAATCAAGCCCAAATTAATTAACTTATAAAATTCCAAATTTCACAATTAATTAGCCTAAGTGTAATACACAATCAATTACCCAATTAACATTTCTAAAACATCAATTAGCCTAATTAATCATGCACTTTAACAACCAAATAGTGTCCAACACAATTTAATTAAAATCAAACCCAATTTCATGCTTCAAGTGTCTCGGCCAAAGGGGAAAAATATGCCCAAATCAAATTCAATCCAATTGAACCCAATCAAACATAAATTCAACATCCCCAAATGATTTCTAAGTCATCCAATGAACAAAAAATCAAAAAACCAAGACATTAGGGCACTTGCCAAATTCGGCCATCACAAGCAAATTGGGGAAAAATTGTTCCAAACAATTTTCATCAAATTGATCTAATCAATCATCAATTAAACAACATTTAAGCATTCTAAATCATCCAATTTCATTAAACATGCTCAAAATCAAGTTTACCCAAATTTGTCATGCCCAAAATTTGGGGAAAAATGGATCCAACAAATTTCATGAATTGATTATGCACAACATCAATTCAACCTCATTCAAGCATACTATACTAAACAATTTAATCATTTGATGCTCAAATTGAGTTTACCCAAATTTAAAGTTTTGGCCAACAATAAGCAAATTGGGGAAAATCAATCCAATCAATTTTTCTTCAAATTGATTACATATAACTCTAATTAAATCATATACAAGCATTCTTAAACAAACAATTCATTCAAATCATGCTTAAATCAAAAAGCCCCAAATTTTCTCAAGAACCCTAATTCGTTTTTATGCAACCAATAGCTCAAGATACCATTGTTGAGTTTAAATCAAGTCCCAAGGATCACAAACATGCATAAAAACGAATAGAATACACAAAGGAGTAAGGCGGAATTCATACTCACATTGATGGGTTTGATGCTAGGAAGAACAAGATGCGTTTTTGCTCCTCCATGAAGCTCGGCAATGGCTTCTTGATGAAGTGGACTGCACGTTTTTGAGCCTTCTTCCTCCTTGTTCATTCGGCCATTGATGAACCACCATTGAAGCTCCAAGCTTCAAGCTCCAAAAACCAAATCCAAGCTCACAAATTCGTTTCCCTATCACCATAATATAACCCTAGGTGGTGCTAGCACTACTCTTCTTCCTTTGCTTCTCACAAATTCGGTGAAACCAGAAAATTTTGAAGCAAATCGGCAGTGAAGCCGTGAAGAAAGAAGAGAAAAGAGAAGGAGAGGAAGAGATGCGTAAGTGTGGTGAGAGAGGAGAGAAAATGATTTTAGTTTATATACTTATTTTATTTTCCAAAAACAAAAACAAATATATAATCATTTTTCATATATATATCAAAATCTAATTTTAATTCCGCGTCGAAATCCAATTTCTAATAATATATCAAATATATTAATTTATCGATTAATTCCAAATTAATCGTTCTCTCTCTCTTTAACTAATATTTTATCCCAGATAAAATATCTCCGCAATTAATCCCAGATTAATTTTCTCTCTCTTCTAATTAATCCTAGATTAATTAAAGTGCGAGTTATACATCATCGGTGAATCTTCAGGAAGCGACCCATGAGATCTCCGGATATGTTGGCAGTAAATACGGTCGTCGGACTACCCGAACACGTAAGTACCTCGTACTACGTTTATACCGATTTACAAGACAAGGTTGGCTTCTAGCAAAGCGCCATGCCTACCCAATTCTCCAGAAATATTCTTACAGTAATATATTGATCTGTATCAAGCGTAGTATACCGTAGTATTGTGTATATCAGCCCAGTATCGGATAGTCACGTGCTAGGGCTGGGGCTGGATAAGTGTCTGCCCCGTCCGAAGCACATGTCGGATGTCTGGTAACTAGTCTCTATAATCGGATATACATGACCTTGTCATAATATCTCGATGGCCGGCCAGCACTTAAGAGCACTAATACCGTATCCTGCGTGACATCATCTCCACTATAACTGAAGTGATACTTCCGTCTCGACATCAAACCCAATACACTACGACTCTCTGATAAACCAGAAGCGGTGTACGCAGAACCGTTAAAGCCCTGTACCACAAGACCAAAGTCTACCGATTCGCAAGTTATTAGCGATGCAAGTCTCAGGTTAAGACTATACACACCTACCTTGATTTCGGCCTCCCATAGACACATAGTCATAATACCAATGGGATTCCGAGGGGTCTATCCAGAGCGAAGCTGTTTCCTGTACCATCGGTGAAACACAACCTCCTAGCGCACTTGTATAAGTATCCAATACTTAAATATAATACTCCGGTTAAAGCCCTGGATGACCAAAAGTAAAAGTAAAGCATACTGATTGTCGCAAGTCTTAGCAGTGCAAGTCTCAAGTTAAGACCAAATACACCTACCCTGATTTCAGACTTCCATAGACACATAATCAAATTACCAATGGAATTCCGAGGGGTCTATCCAGAGCGAAGCTGTTTTCCGTACCATCGGTAAAACACAACCTCCTATTTCACTTGCATGAGTATCCTATACCCAAATATATGAGAACTATGTTGTTACGCTTCCATAACACGCACAAGTGTAATACTAGTCTATTCCGCATTATCGATGTCCAGTCTCGATAATACTCCGGCTAGGGATATTTAATGATTAATCCTTCGTGGACTGATACTGTCTCATATCATCTCAATCCAGGAACTAATCATATGGACCTCTCTTCATTTATATATATCTGGTGATCTAATCACAAATGAAGAGAGTGCAATTTCCTTGTCACATAGTTAATTTGTACAACAACACCGTGATCTGTACAAATAGTGACGCTATGGGTCATATTATCCAACAATTGCTGCGGCTGAGGCAGCAATAGAAGCCCTTCAGGTCGATGATAAATCTAATTAGATTAGATATAGTTCTGAAAGCAGCTGAGCTAGGCGTCATCACAAGCTAAAGAATTAATGGTCTCATCAACGATCCAGATATATACTTCGACTATTCATCTGATTCGTTCGGATCATACATCGTGGCGATGTGATGATCGAATAAATAACATCAGACGATAATCACGCAAATTCGCTGACGAAAGCCTTTCTTTAGCAGTTTGAGCGAACCGTACATAGTTCGGGTGTATGACACTCGAGTGACTGGCTATAGGCCAAGTGGGAGATTGTTGGACAATTATGACCCATAGCGTCACTATTTGTATAGATCATAGTGTTGTTGTACAAATTAACTATGTGACAAAGGAGATTGCTCTCTTATCATTTGTGATTAGATCACTTAGATGTATAAATGATAGGAGGTCCCTATGATTAGTTCCGGATTGAGATGATATGCGACAGTATCAGTCTTCGAAGGTTTAATCATTAAATATCCATAGTCGTAGTATTATCGAGACTGGACATCGATAATGCGGAATAGACTAGTATTACACTTGTGCGTGTTATGGAAGCGTAACAGCATAGTTCTCATATATTTGGGTATAGGATACTCATGCAAGTGAAATAGGAGGTTGTGTTTTACCGATGGTATGGAAAACAGCTTCGCTCTGGATAGACCCCTCGGAATTCCATTGGTAATTTGATTATGTGTCTATGGAAGTCTGAAATCAGGGTAGGTGTATTTGGTCTTAACTTGAGACTTGCACTGCTAAGACTTGCGACAATCAGTATGCTTTACTTTTGGTCGTCCAGGGCTTTAACCGGTTCTGTGAACGCCTCTGCTGGGTATATTGAGAATCGTAGTGTATTGGGCGTGATTTCAAGACGGAAGTATCACTCCAGTCATAGTGGAGATGATGTCACATAGGATACGGAAGTAGTGCTCTTAAGTACTGCAGTCATCGGGATGATATAACTAGGTCATGTTCATCCGATTATAGAGACTAGTTACCAGACATCCGACATGTGCTTTATACGGGGCAGACATAATTCCAGCCCCAGGCATAGCACGTGACATCCGATACTGGATCGACATACGTAATACTACGTATACTACGCCTGACATAGATTGTATATTCCAGTAAGAATATTTCTGGAGAATTGGGTAGACACGGTGCTTTGCTAGAAGCCAACCATGTCTTGTAAATCCGTAAGCATGTGGTACGAGGTACGCACTTAATCGGATAGTCCGATAACGGGATTTACTGCCAACATATCCAGGGTCGCTTCCCAAAGATTCACCGATGACAGTTGACTTAAACTAGAATTAATCTGGGATTAATTTATAGAGAGAAAATTAATCTGGGATTAATTGAGGCTTTATTTAATATGGGATTAAATGTATTCGGAAGAGAGAGAACGCGATTAATTTGGAATTAATCGGTGAAATATATTTAATAGTTAAATTTGATTTTTCTATTTAAATTATTAGTATGGCTAATATTAATATATCAGATATATTAATATGAATTGGATTTCATTACGAAATTAAAGTTGGACTTTAATACGAGCGAACAGATTAATTTAGAATTAAATCGTAAACGGCATTCGTAATATATTTACGAGGCGTCGTCATTTAATTAAATTAGATTTAATTATTTAGTGATGGAAATTCGTTTAATCAGATTAAATGAATGTGAGCCGCGGCAAACATTCGTAGAATCCATTTGAATTTTGAATTCAAATGTGGGGCCCACTTCACATGTGGTAGTTGGGAGGGTAGTTGGCATTTATGCCAAGCCACCAACTTTCCAACTACCTTGGAATGGTTTTGGTGAAACCATTTACCCAACCACCTTGTTTAGGTAAAAGGGTAAATTGGTTTTACCAAAAGGCATCTCTCTTTCTCATTACACAACACTTGACACAAGAAAACCCTAATTGATTTTAGCAAATGGGCGTGAGCTTCATCCTTGATATGGGCGTGAGCTTCCTTTCTCCTCTCTTTGATTTTGTGGCAAAATCAACAAAGCTAGCACTTGCAGAAGTCTTCTAAGGTGATAGGGAAACCAACTCAAAGCTTGGAATCAACACAAAGGTTGGATCTTGGAGATCTTCATTCACAACTCAAAGTTTGGAATCAACAAAGGAAGAATCTTGGAAACCAACTCAAAATTTAGAATCAACAAATGAAGGATCTTGGAGATCTTCATTCAAAATTTTAAAAGCTCAAATCCATTCAATGTAAGTAATTCCGTAACTTATAATGAATTTATGAACACATTTTCTTTCTTATTAGATCCTTGGCATGTTCTAGGAAAACTAACACGAAGTACATGCTTGGATCGTTGATGAGACCGCGGTTCCTTAGCATGCGCTATAGCCCCGTTATTGTCATAATACAAAGGAACATGCTCAGCTGCTAACAGAACTACTTTTAATCCAATTAGGAATTTACGGATCCAAACTGCCTCTTTTGGTGCCTCAGCTACAGCGATGTATTCTGCTTCTATTGTTGAATCGACAACAGTCTATTACTTGGAAGATTTTCAGCTTACTACTCCGTTGTTCAAACAAAATATTTACCCGGATTGTGACTTACAGTTGTCTTTATCGGTTTGGAAACTTGCATCGGTAAACCCAGTTACCTCAAGTTCTCAATCTCCATAGATTAAGAAAGCATCCTTAGTTCGTCTGAGATACTTAAGGATGTTCTTAACCGTAACCCAGTGACCATCACCTGGATCGGCGTGATAGCGACTACAAATGCTCAAAGCATACGAGACATCAAGTCGCGTACATATCATGGCATACATGATCGATCTGACTGCAGAAGCGAACAGGATCTGACTCATGTTGTCTCTCTCATCTTCAGTTTTAGGACACATGTCCTTAGATAGAGTGACGCCATGTGACACTGGCAACAGTCCCCTCTTAGACTGATCCATGTTGAATCTCTTCAACACTTTGTCAATGTACGTGTTCTGGGAGAGTCCAAGTAGCTTTCTAGATCTATCCCTGTAGATCTTTATTTCCAGAATAAAGGCTGCTTCTCCCAGATCTTTCATGGAGAATTTTAATGAAAGCCAAGATTTCACCGATTGTATCTTGGGAATGTCATTGCCAATAAGCAATACATCATCAACGTAAAGGACAATGAATGTCAGTGCGCTCCCACTAACCTTCTTATATACATAAGGATCATCCTCATTTTGAACGAAATCATATTCTTTTATGATCTCATCAAAACGTTGGTTCCAAAAACGCGATGCTTGCTTTAATCCATAAATGGATCGATTTAACTTATAAACCTTGTTTGCATGTTTTGGCAGGACAAAATCGTCAGGTTGTTGCATATAAACATCCTCCAAAGGTTTCCATTAAGGAAAGTGGTTTTGACGTCCATATGCCATATTTCATAATCGAAATATGCAGCAATAGAAAGCATTATCCGAATGGATTTAATCATGGCAACTGATGAAAAAGTTTCATCGTAATCGACACTATGTCGTTGAGGATACCTTTTCGCTACAAGCCTAGCTTTGTACGTTTGTATGTTGCCATCCATGTCGGTCTTCTTCATGAAGACCCATTTCCAACCAATAGGCTTTACGCCTTCAGGTGCATCAACCAGTGTCCAAACTTGGTTGGTGTACATGGAATCCATTTCGAATTTCATGGCTTCTTGCCATAAAGCGGATCGATATCTTGTATCACTTCCTCATACGTAGCCAGCTCATTATCCTCAATAAGATTAATATCCACATGAGGTGAGATTAGAAACCCATACCTCTCAAGTTGTTTTCTGACTCTCTCCGACCTACGTGGTTCTTATGTATTAGAAGATTGTGGTACAGTCTCATCCCTGATAAACTGTTCATGTTCTGTTAAGGAATTAGTGCCAAAAACAGTATCACTCCGACTTTCATCGAGTTCTACTTTCCTCCCACTTACCACTGCATTTTGGAATTCCTTTTCGAGGAAAACCGCATGTAGAGCAACAAATAATTTGTTCTCTTATGGGTGGTAGAAGTAATATCCTTTGGTTTCCCAAGGATAACCTACAAATAGGCACTTATCTGATTTGGGTTCTAGTTTGGTACCATCCAAACGTTTAACGTATGCCCAGCAACCCTAAATCTTCAGGAATGAGAAACCCAGTTTCTTTCCTGTCCATATTTCGTATGGAGTCTGTTGAACAGACTTTGACGAAACCTTATTCAAAATAAGTATTGCAACGTTCAATGCATATCCCCAGAAGGAAATTGGTAGCTCAGTGCGACTCATCATAGACCTTACCATGTCCAACAAAGTTTAGTTTCTCCGTTCGAACACACCGTTTAATTAAGGTGTTCCGGGAGGAGTCCATTGTGAAAGAATACCATACTCTGTCAAGTAATCGAGAAACTCATTGCTTAAGTATTCTCCACCACGGTCCGACCGTAATGTTTTAATTCTTTTGCCGGTCTATTTTTCTACTTCGTGTCGAAACTCTTTGAATTTCTCAAAGGTTTCCGACTTGTGTCTCATAAGATACACATAACCATAACGCGATGCATCATCTGTAAAGGTTACGAAGTATTCATATCCACCTCTAGCCTGGCTAGACATGGGCCCGCATACATCACTATGAACGAGGGCTAACAGTTCTGTGGAAAGTGCACATTTACCGCTAAAATATGTTTTAGTCATTTTGCCTAATAAACAAGATTCGCATACGTCATATGAATTTGGATCAAATTCGTCCAAGTACCCACTCTTCGAAAGTATGGATATGTGTGTCTTGTTAATTTGTCCTAGAAGACAATGCCACATATAAGTTTCATCTTTGTTACTTAATTTAAGCCTTTTGTTTGTTACGTTATATGTTTGAGATTGATTTATATTCAAAATATAAAGATCATTATTAACATCAGCAATACATATCTCAATATCATTTTTATAAACAAAACACCATGTGTTTCTTAATACAAAAGTATGCCCACATTGGGCTAAACAAGATACATAAATAATATTCCTAGTCAAACTAGGTACATAATAACAGTCTGATAAATTAAGTACATGCCCAGAGGTCAGTTCCAAAATATAAGTCCCAACAGCCAAAACAACGACTCTAGTCCCATTTCCAACTCGGAGGTCTATATAATAAAGCCAGTCTCCTGCTAATCTAAAGATCCTGCACATCAGTACATATATGAGTACCACAATAAGAATAAATAATCTAATTTTTAAAACTAGAAGTAGACATGTTAATTTCAATAACAAACATACCTGAAGCCGGTTGCCCACTTTGATTTCCTTCATGTGCCTTGTACTCACAGTAGCCACGCTTCCAGTGACCCCGTTTGCCACACTGTAGCTTGGGATTTGTCATTTGCCATCCCGGAAGACTTTGATGATTTGCCCTTGCCATCTCTCTTCTTCATTTTCTTCACACCTCCAGTAGCCTTTGGCCAAGCCTTGGCAGACTGAGATCGAAGCGAAGTGCGCCTCATGCTTTTTGCCCTTTAAAAGCTCATTTTCTGCTTCTCGCAGCATTGCCATCAACTCTCCAAGAGTATGGTCTTGGTTCATCATATTATAGTTCATGATGAACACGCTCCAGTTGTCAGGAATAGACTGCAAGATCAAATCTATAGAAGTCTCAGCCTCAAAGTTTATTCCTAGATGACCCAGCTATTGATGTCACCAATCATCTGCGACACATGGTGCTCGACAGATGTACCCTCTGACATTCGAGAGCGAAAGAGCTTCTTCTGCAATTCAAACATTTGCGATCTAAGGTTAGATCGGTGAAGGTCCTTCAATTTTGCCATCATTGTATAGGGATCCAATCCCTTGTTCTGGCGATGAAATTGAGGGGTCATTTCAGCGAGCATGACAGATTGAGCAGTTGAGTTGTCATCATTGTGAGTTTTACAAAGGTCAAGCTCAAGCGGCTGCTTAATTCCTGGCTTAGGCATGAGATGTCTCTCTATCGTATAGAGCATCTTCTCGGCCCCCAAGACAATCCTGAGGTTCATATCCCAGTCAGGAAAGTTCGCACCATTAAAGACATTTTCGCCAATGATAATGTCTCTAACGTTGATCTTTCCGGCCATCTTAATTGCAATAGTCTAACTATTCAATTAACGATTTTGGGTACAGTCCAACTGTTACAATAAAATAATAAAATATTAGTCCAACTAATAAATATATAAAATGATGAAAATAATTTGAAAGCGCGTATTGGCAAGTATTTGAACGAAATTGAAAATTCATTACTAGCCTCCCACTATTTTTCGGCGAGCCTCTAACCCTCTGTTGAGTACTCGGGAAACCTAGTTTCCTAGTGGGCTAGGATCTCGTTAAATAACACACAACCTTGACTTTGGCCAACAAGCTGTATGATATTTAACTAGGTAGATCTCTAAGATCAATTGGATCTCTTCCAATTCCTAGATCTGGTAGGTGGACCTCCAAGTACGAAACATATATACAATATATATGCCAATATATCCAATATATTTCCTAACATTTTCCTCTGAACCAACTAAGCCTTGGCTTTGACTTAACAAGCTTAATGATTCCAGTTAAGCGGGACCCATTGACAGTGGGAAAGCTTCCTAATCCATGTCGATGAACAAGAAGTGACCTTGACTTTGGCAAACAAATCACAACTTGCCCAAAAAATGTGATATGGAAAAAAGCTTTCGTGGTTCAAACACATCCGCGATGGACATTGATCTTGACTTTGGCCAACAAACCAATGCCAATCTTGGATCTTGAGAGAAAACCACTCAATGAAAGGAAATCGCTTAATATTTCCCTATTACCTTAGTTGATTTCTCCAAGTGATAGCTTTGTTGATTTTGCAATAAAATCAAAGAGAGTGGGAAGCCTAGTTCACGCCCATGGTGAGAGTATTAGGGTTTTTCATTTTCCAAAATGTGTTACAAGTGTGAAGTGTGTAGAGAGAGAGAAGGCTTTTTGGTTTTGTTAAAGGGTTTTACCCTTTTACCCAAAACCATGTAGTTGGGGTAATTTGGTTTCACCTAAACCAAGTGGTAGGAAAGTAAGTGGTTTTGGCATAAATGCCAACCACTTTCCAACCACCACTTCACATGTGTGACATGTGTGAAGTGGGCCCCACCATTTTGAATTCAAAACTCAAAATGTCTCTACGAACATTTGCCGTGGCTCGGTTCCGTTTAATCCGATTAAATGAACTTTCGTCGCTAAGGCATCGTTATTTAATTAAATCTAATTTAATTAAATAACGATGCCTCACAAATATATTACGAACGTCGTTTACGAATTAATTCTAAATTAATTCGTTCGTTCGTATTAAAGTCCGACTTTAATTTCATAACGAAATCCAATTCATATTAATATATCCGATATATTAATTTTAGCCCATACGAATAAATTAAATAGAAAAATCAAATTTAACCATTAAATTTATTTTACCGATTAATTCCAAGTTAATCGCGTTCTCTCTCTTCCGAACACATTTAATCCCAGATTAAATAATATCTCAATTAATGCTAGATTAATTTTCTCACTCTTAATTAATCCCAGATTAATTCTAATTTAAATCAACTGTCATCGGTGAATCATTGGGAAGCGACCCAAGAGATCCCTGGATATATTGGCAGTAAATACGCTCATCGGATTATCCGAATACGTGCGTACCTCGTACCACGTGCTTACCGATTTACAAGACATGGTTGGCTTCTAGTAAAGCACCGTGCCTACCCAATTCTCCAGAAATATTCTTACTGGAATATATAATCTATGTCAGGCGTAGTATACGTAGTATTGCATATTGCGATCCAGTATCGGATTGTCACGTGCTAGGCGTGGGGGTGGAATGTGTATGCCCCGTACGAAGCACATGTCGGATGTCTGGTAACTAGTCTCTATAATTGGATGAACATGACCTATTCATATCATCCCGATGACTGCAGTATTTAAGAGCACTAGTTCCGTATCCTACGTGAAATCATCTCCACTATGACTGGAGTGATATTTCCATCTTGACATCACACCCAATATACTACTATTCTCAATATACCCAGCAGAGGCGTACACAGAACCGGTTAAAGCCCTGGACAACCAAAACCTAAGCATATTGATTGTCGCACGTATTAGCGGTGCAAGTCTCAGGTTAAGACCAAATACACCTACCCTGATGTAGGACTTCCATAGACACATAGTCATACTACCAATGGAATTCCGATGGGTCTATCCAGAGTGAAGTTGTTTTCCGTACCATCGGTAAACACAACCTCCTATCACACTTGCATAAGTATCCAATACTTAAATATATGAGAACTATGTCGTTGTGCTCCCACAACGCGCACAAGTGTAATACTAGTCTATTCCGCATTATCGATGTAAAATCTTGATAATACTACGACTAGGGATTATTTAATGATTAATCCTTCATGGACTGATACTGTCTCATATCATCTCAATCCAGGAACTAATCATAGGGACCTCCTATCATTTATACATCTAGGTGATCTAATCACAAATGATAAGAGCGCAATCTTCTTGTCACACAGTTAATTTGTACAACAACACCATGATCTGTACAAATAGTGACACTATGGGTCATAATTGTCCAACAATCTCCCACTGGGCCTATAGCCAGTCACTCGAGTGTCATACACCCGAACTATGTACGGTTCGCTCAAACTGCTGAGGAAAGGCTTTCGTCAGCGGATTTGCATGATTATCGTCTGATGCGATTTATTTGATCATCACATCGCCATGATGTATGATCCGAACGAATCAGATGAATAGTCGAAGTATATATCTGGATCGTTGATGAGACCATTAATTCTTTAGCTTGTGCTGACGCCTAGCTCAGCTGCTAACAGAACTATATCTAATCTAATTAGATATATCATCGACCCTAATGGCTTCTATTGCTGCCTCAGCTGCAGCAATAACCCGCTTTTATTGTTTATTCGGTAACAGTATCTTGCTTGGAAGATTTCCAGCTCACTGTTCCGTTATTCAAACTGTATAGTACCGTTGTTTTTATCGGTTAGGAAACTTACAGCAGTGATCCCAGTCACTTCAAGTTCTCTTTCTCCATAGTTTAAGACATCATCATTAGTTCTCTAAGATACTAACGGATGTTCTTAATATCAATCCAGTGACTATCACTTGGATTGACCTGTTTGTGACTCCATATGCTCAAAGCCTATGAGACACTAGGTCACGTACATTTTTCAATGTACGAGTTCTCAGAGAATGTTAACAACTTTAAATTTATCCCAGTAGATCTTTATTCCTAGAATAAAGGTTGTTTCTCCCAAGAATTCTACGGAGAATTTTCATGAAAGCCAAGCTTTCACCGATTGTAATATGGGAATATCATTTCCAAGAAATGACATATCATCATTATTTAGGACAGTCACTTTCAGTGCGCTCTCATTAACCTCCTTATATACACAAGAATCATATTCGTTTTGAATCAAATCATACACCATTATGATTACATCAAAACGATAGTTCCAAGAACCCAATGCTTACTTCTATCCATACATGGATCGAATAACCTGCAAATCTTATTTGCTAATTTTGGTACGATAAAACCCTCAAGATGTTATAAACATCCTCCAAAAAGGTTTCCGTTTAAGGAAAACGATTTTGACGTTCAGCTGCCATATTTCATGAATGAAACATGCAGCATCAGCAAGCATTATCCAAATGGATTTATCCATGGCAACAGGTAAAAGGTTTCATTGTAATCAACACAATGTTGATAACGATACCTTTCCACTACAAGCCTAGCTTAGTACGTTGGTATACTGCCATCCACGTATGTCTTCCTTGAAGACTTATATAGTACCAATAGGCACAATGCCTTGCGGTACAACAACTAGTGTTCAAACATAGTTGATATACATGGAATCCATTTCGGACTCATGGCACCTTGCCATAATAGGGAGTCGATACCTTGTATCACTTCCTCATACGTAGTTAGTTGGTATTTCTCAAAAGATTGACATCTTTATGAGGTGAGATCAGAAACTCATACCCCATGTTATTTTCTGACTCTCTCTGATCTACGCGGTTCTTGTGTATTCGATGATTACTGGTATAGTTTCATCCATGATGAACTGTTCGTGTTCCATTAAGGACTTGGTGCCTTGAACAGTATAACTCCGATTTTCATCGAGTTTTACTATCCTCCCACTTTCCACTGCATATCGGTATTCCTTTTAGGAAAACCGCATGGTGAGCAACAATTACATTATTCTCAAGTGAGTTGTATAAGTACTATACTTTGGTTTCCCTAGGATAACATACAATTGGCACTTATCCAATTTGGGTTCTTGTTTGGTATCATCCAAACATATGCTTAGCATTCCCAAATCAACATGAATGAGAAAACCCGGTTTCTTTCCTGTTTATATCTAATATGAAGTCTGTCAAATAGATTTTCATGGAATCTTATTCAAAATAAGTATTGCACTGTTAATGCTTATCCTTTGAAGGAAAATGGTAGCTCAGAGCGACTCATGATTAACCTTATCATGTCCAACAAAATTCGGTTCTCCGTTCGGACACACCATCAAACTGACGTGTTCCGGGAGGAGTCCTCATTGAAAGAATACTATACTCTTTCAAGTATTTGAGAAACTTATTGCTTAAGTATTTTCAGCATGGTCAAATAGTGATGTTTTAATACTTTAGCCGATCTGTTTGTCTATTTCGTGTCGAAACTCTAAAAGTTTCCGATTCGTGTTTCATAAGAAACACATAACCATAACGCGATGTAAAGGTCACGAAACATTCATTTCCACATTTAGCCTAGCTAGACATGGCCACACTTACGTCACTATGAACGAGGGCTAACAGATTGATGGCACTTACACTTTTACCAAGTAAAAGGTATTTTAGGTATTTTACCTAATAAACTAGATTCGTAGACATCATTTGAATGGAATCAAATCCGTCCTAGTATCCACTCTTCAAAAGTGTGGATTTACGAGTCTTGTTTAATGTGTCCCAGACTACACTGCTGTAGACAACAGAAACTGGGCGACGCCGTCCTAGGCTCGCGGCCTAGCTGAGAAATATGATATAACATGGAGTCGCCACCCGGTGTGAACCGGGACAAAGATTTAAGGCCGCACTCACCCCTCGCAAGGGAAGACCTCAAACCGTTGGGTTCGGAATGGTCCCTTACTTATATCACTTGTAATGAATGGATTTGTATAATTTTAACCAAGTCTACTCAACATACATGCCTAAATCTAAGTTCACATGCTTTGAAAGTAAAAACAACATTACAACAATCTAATCATGCTAGCATTATTAAACACATATTCTAAGTCAATATTTCATGTAAACTAATCCTAAATAACATGCTTAAATAGCCATTTAAATTAAACATACTTCCTACGTCATTACTCAATGTAAACTAATAACATGCTCAAACAACCATTCTAAATCATTATTTCATGTGAATTAATCCTAAATGACACGCCAAGCTAATCATTCATGCTAAACAAATAAAAATACATTTCCTAAATCATTATCTCATGCAAATAAATTTAATACAACATACTAAACTAATTAAACACATTAAACACCTAGAATACATTTTTCTAAGCCATTATTTCATGTGGAGTTACTCCTAAACGACATGCCAAGTTAACTACTCATGCTAAAATACCAAAAATAAATTTTTAAATCATTATTTAATGTGAGAAAATTCTGTGATATAAACCCTCAGGTCTAACCTTTTTATGCCGTTCCTTGGAGATGCGTTATATGGCCGTCGGAAGGGCAAAGGCACTACAATTTCACTGGTTCGCTGGTTCAATGTTCTGCTCACTGTTTCGCTGTTTCGTCCGCTGTTTCCGCTTCGTTTCGCTGTTTCGTCCGCTGTTTCCGCTTCGTTTCGCTGCGATTCAAGTCTCCACACTCGGCTCACTGATTGGCTGCGGATTAAGGTCGATTTTGGTGATTTTTGAGAGGCGTTGGACTGCCGTTTGCTTGGTTTACTCAAGGGCTTACAAGTGCAGTTTTTGCTCACTGTTTTGGTGACTTTGGGGACTGTTTTGAAGGCTTTTGAGCTGCTGTTTTTGGGCGAATTTTGGAGGGTATTTAGGTCAGTTTGTGTACTGGTTTGGGGCTAAAATTAGGTTGATTTGGGTGTAAATTCCAGGGGCTAAATTGGGCGTGACAATGGGCTGTTTGGTGGACTGTTTAGGGTGGAATAAGGGGCTGTTTTGCGTGTTGGGTGCAAGGGCAGTGAGGGGAAGTCGAGTGGGTGCTTTATGCGTGAAGATGTGAGGGTTAGGGGGCTGGTTTGGGGCTAAAATTAGGTTGATTTGGGTGTAAATTCCAGGGGCTAAATTGGGCGTGACAATGGGCTGTTTGGTGGACTGTTTTGGGTGGAATAAGGGGCTGTTTTGCGTGTTGGGTGCAAGGGCAGTGAGGGGAAGTCGAGTGGGTGCTTTATGCGTGAAGATGTGAGGGTTAGGGGGCTGGATGAATGCTTGAAATGATCAGAGGTAGTGAATGGAAGGGCTTGGGCGTGACTTATAGGGAATATAGAGGGCTGTTTTGATCTTTCAAAATGCTTGAGTCTTTTCTTGATGTGTGCTTGATCTCCTTAGGTGTGTGTTAGGGGTTTCAAGGTGGAAAATGATGGTTTATATAGGCAAATGGTGTAGTGGAGTGTAGGTGTGAATGAGTGAGTGAGGTATGGGTGTGAATGAGTGAGGTATGGGTTTGAATGAGTGAGGTATGGGCTTGAATGAGTGGGTGTGGGTGTGAATGAGTGAGGTATGGGTTTGAATGAGTGAAGTATGGGTGAGGTATGGGTTTGAATGAGTGAAGTGGGTGAGGTATGGGTATTGAATGAGTGAAGTGTTATATTTAATATTTTGTTAAAGTGAGGTGGAATGGTTAAAGTAAGTTTGGTATATGGGTAAATCATGTTGGAATAGTGTAAGGAGGGGTGATTTTAGTGTTATGGTCGTGGGCCTAATGGAGGGTGGGCTTGGTGTTTGATTTATTTTGGTTTTATGGGCTTTGGATGTGGGTTTGGGTGCTTAGGTGGCTTTAGAATGGTTTGGGGTGATTTCGGGTTAAGAGATACGTTTAAAAAATGAACTTTCAACAAGCGAACTCCGAGCGAACTTAAACAAAACATGTCAATTCTTGACTTTGCCTTTCCGACAACCGTTTTCCGCGACTCCTACGACTTAAAGGTGGTGCATCCATACGAGACTCCTCATCGGGTTTCACATGCAAAAAATGCAATGTCTACAGTCGCCCCCACTTTGATGGGACTTGTGTAGTGTGTGACAGTGACAATCCTATCAAAGTCTATGCAGTGCATTTATACTTACCTGGCTAGCTAGCTGCCTCGAGCTGAGCTAACGCCGCAGTGGAGTGATACAATGTGGAGCCTCGCTCCCAAGTTGATATGATACGGAGCCTCGCTCCGCAGGTGATGTGGGCCTCGCCCCCCAAACTGATATGATATGGAGCCTCGCTCCTCAGGTGATGTGGGCCTCGCCCCCAAAACTGATCTGATGTGGAGCCTCGCTCCTCAGGTGATGTGGGCCTCGCCCCCAAAACTGATATGATGTGGAGCCTCGCTCCTCAGGTGATGTGGGCCTCGCCCACAAACTGATATGATGTGGAGCCTCGCTCCTCAGGTGATGTGGGCCTCGCCCCCAAAACTGATATGATGTGGAGCCTCGCTCCTCAGGTGATGTGGGCCTCGCCCCCAAAACTGATATGATGTGGAGCCTCGCTCCTCAGGTGATGTGGGCCTCGCCCCCAAAACTGATCTGATATGGGCCTCGCCCAAACTGATGCTGATATGGGCCTCGCCCCAAACTGATTCTAATATGGGCCTCGCCCCAAACTGATATAGATGTGGGGCTTCGCCCCTCAAGCTGATATGATATTCTACCTCTCACGAGATAATCTTTGATAGATAGACATATTTTTGTCCTCAACGAATGCTTTCGCGTCGAAACCGAAGAACCTTCAAAGTACTCGATATACTCAAGTCCAATCATCTGAATGGGTGATCGGAGTTAGACTCTATGTGTGTGTGTGCCAAGGCTCTTTCGCAGCTTAGTCCTTAAGTAAGCTAACTTGGTGATTTCGTTTCAGAGAGTCGAACCAGTGGGTCTAACCAACCTAGATGTCTAAATCACATTCTGTGATTACTTAGCATACTCAACATGATATGGTTTTCATTTTTTTTTTTTTTTTGTCTCTTTCTTTTCTTCTTTTTTTTTTTTCTTTTCTTTTCTTTTCTTTTTTTTTTTTTTCTGACACACCTACCCTTTAAGGTAGCATTTCTCCTCATGGTGGTCCTAATACTCGCCCATGGGTAGCTTCACGCTTATCGGTTATAAGTTGTTATTTTTTTTTTTTCAGAGACATTTTTTTTTTATTTCAACCATATCATATATCATAGCATCAGCAAACAAGTGTGGACATTCAGGCAAACGGTCATTCACCAATACATCATCTCTTCAACTAGTCACCTAGCTAACCACTCAGGCTTCTACTGCTAGGATCCCATAATCAAGTGTTCGTGAGTCTAACTGAGATCAATCCATTCAGGATACCGGAAGAGAGCGTGTCTCGTACTTATCGTTTCTAGGGTTTCCCCTTCAGCATTCAATGTCATCACTGGACATATGTCTAACTATCAAATACTTCTCTCACTCATCATTTTTTTTTTCTTTTCTTTTTTTTTTCAAATTTTTTTTTTTTTTCTTTTCATTTTTTTTTTCACTCTCTTTTTTCACTCTTTTTTTTTTTTTTTTTTTTTTTTTTTTTACTTTTTTCATTCATTTTTTTCTTTTTTTTTTTTTTTTCAAATTTTTTTTTTTGCTTTTTTTTTTTTTTTTTTTTTTTTTTCATTCATTTTTTTTTTTTCATAATTAAAATGAAATATAAACTTTTCAAATAGGCCTTGGGATACCTGGTCAACAGGGCACATTACCGATTCAGATCAATGTCCAATTTGCGCTTCTTGCCACGATCACTATCAGTCCAGTCCAATTTGGAGATGATAGGGTCAAGCTTCGGCTCAAAAGCCAGGATCTGGTCAATCAACTCTTCGGCCTTTGTTGCCGTCAGGAAAATGTCTTCCACAGATTTGGTGACGAATTCGTGTCTCTTGGCTTCCGCAAGAAACACAAACAGGAAATCGAAGAAGTGCTCAACATTAAGCAGCCCAATGGGCTTCCGGTGAACGTTCAGGTGTGCCCATGACGCCACTGTAAATATTTCTTCGAATGTGCCAAGTCCACCTGGTAATGCAATGAACGCATCTGCAGTATTAATCATTTCATGGAGTCGTTCAGACATACCTGATACAATGCGCTCGTCTCCATTTGTTGGCCCGATTAACTGTTCATCTGCCAAAGGTCTCGGGATGATTCCAAAACATTACCGCCACCATCTTGAACGGCTTTTGAAACAGCTCCCATCATTCCCAGATTGCCACCGCCATATACCAAGTGCATGTTTTTCGCAGCCATGACTCGCCCCAATTCCTTAGCAGCTTCCAAGAATTCAGGTTTGTTGCCAGGGTTAGATCCACAGAAGACACAAATTTTCTTGAATCATTGCTGTGAGGTAGCTTCCATCTCTTTTTTTTTTCTTTTACTTTGGATATATGTCTGATCGTGTTGAGGAGAGCAATGCCGAGCTGAATTTATAGGACCTGCAAAAGAGGTGAATAATAATTGCAATAATATATTCCACTGAATGACGGTTAGCTAAATCACAAAAGAAGTCATCAGAAGTCAAGAAAGGCCATCAGATCATGTCTGCAAAAACAACAAGAGAAATCGTGAGATGTCAAAAAGTTGTGGATTCGTTCCAGGAAAATAATAGAAAATAACAAAGGAGATCGTGATACGTCAAAAAGCTGTGGATTCTTTCAACGAAAATAACAGAAAATACCAAAGGAAGTTCTAAAATGTCAAAAAGTTGTGGATCTCTTCCACTTCAACATGTCGTGAATGGTCCAAACAGTTATAGATTTCTGCCACCATTAATGAATTATCTCCCATTCTTGTGATTGCCAAGCACCAATCCCTCTGTCTTAACTTGCTCCGCCTTTGCTTCCACCTGTAAAAATAACACAAAGTTAGAGATTTCACAAGAACATGAAACAGAAATCACAGCAACTTGCATAGGTTGCCTCCCTTTCAGTATTAACTTCATCGTCTCCAGCCAGACATGACCAAAATTCTTCTGTCAATGTGGCTTCATCGTCGTCCTTAGTACTCGCGCCGCTTTTCGATTTTCTGATTCTTACTGCTTTCTCTCATTTCTCCTTTTTCGTTAAATCTGCAAATACAAAACGACAATATGAATACATGTGCATGTAAATATGCAAGTGAAGAGATACTCCCTTTTCGTGATGGGTTAGATCCCCATTGTGCTCCTCGGCGCCATATGTCACTGGTCTCTCTCTGTTGGTTTTCTTCTGAAATCTGCAAAAACACAACACAAAACAAAGGATGCAAGTTACGTGTATGCATGTATGCATGGATGCGTTTCCTATCCCGCTGGGTTAGGTCTTCTACCGGTTCCCTTGGTGACTGCTCAGCCTTCTTTTTCCCCAGCAAAGTGCAGCTTCAATCTGCTTACGTCGACCAACTCGGTGAACTCCCAAATCTGGTAATCTCAATGCCTTGTTTCCCAATCTTCTGTCTTTTCTGCTTACTCCTTCTGAGAATTCTCCGTGTTCCAGATACCTGAACATCACGATACCAAGGCTTCCCGTCATCGACTTCCACATCCAATATCCTTTCTGTCTCATACACTGGTTTGCTTGCAGTTGTCAGCGCAAATGGTCTCATCACTAATTTCTCTGGATTTTCTCAAGCCGTAGCTAGTGTGTCAATGTGTCTGTCATCTGATTTGATGAAATTTGCAACCATGGATAGTCTGTGCCAGACTTCTGAGGTAAAATAAGTATGGCTTCAATCATTCTTCATTTAACTCTCATTTTCCTTTGCATCTTTAACTTTTCAAACATCTTTGACAATGGTTTACCCAAGCTAGAGAATTGTCTGTTTCTGATAGGGGCAATCTCTGAGGAAGTAGACTCGGTCTTTGAAGGTTTCCCAATGATCTTTTCATTCTGATTGTACAACTCTCTGTTACTAGCTGTATAGGGCACGGTCAAACTGGTCACATCATTGTTCAGGACTTGTAACTGCTCAACAATCTCGGCTACCTTGGCTTCCAATCAATCTAGGCAGGATTCTTCGTTGACTGACTTCACTCATACTGGTTGATGATCCCTTGAAAAATCTTTTTTTCCTCCCTAACCCAACGGGAATCTATGATGGCTTTCAAGCACAAAGGGTTAACATGATGCATGCATGCATGAGATGCGCGTGATGTATGAAATAAATAAGCTCGTAAAAGAATTTACAATAATCGGCCCGTTATCATTTCAAAGTATTTAGTCACACTATTGCGTAGTGCAAACTTGTCCCAGTTGAAAAGGCCCAACATGTTTACACTTTGCGATAATATAACTAAATAACTTCAAATAATAAGAGGCCTAAACACAAAATAGCCCATTAGCATTTTAGAAGCTTTTGGCCTAATTGTCAAAGGACATGAACTTGTCCCTGTTTAAATGGCCCAACAAGTTCACATTTATTGACAAAAAGTCCAACTGAATCCAAATGATAATGGTCCAAAACACAAGCATAAATAAGTAATTTTTACTGGTCACAAAACTAAGGTTCATGTGTAAGTTCTAGGAATGTAACAAAGGCCCTTATTGACAAAGGATTACCCACAACTAGGACTCCCCACTCAAGGGTTCAAACGACCAAGTGAGTGCACCTTATATGTCAACAAGTTAAGGTATGTGACTAACTGTCAAATGGACTTCCCGTTGTAGATTCCCCAGAGGGAGGGCGGAGCAAAGCTCACCGTGGATACCCAAGCCCCTTAGGCTCTTATCGCTTGGTGACAGGAATAAACAACGAGTCCTCCAAATTAGTCTATCACATGAGATGATTATTTAGATGCCTTCGCAGCTTTTTTATAAAAAAGGTAGTGAGTGAAGGAAAACACCAACCATCCCCTAGGAAAATGATTATCTAGGTGCCTTCACAGCTTTTCCTTGTAAAAAGGTAGTGAGTGAAGAAGACACCAAACATCACCTAGCCCTAACAATGCCTTTGATTAAATTCCCTAAACTTACAGTAAACATGGTTAATTAAAACACAAATCCAAACATTACAAGACTATTTCGAGGCCAATTTTATTATCCCCAGTGGAGTCGCCAGACTGTAGACAACAGAAACTGGACGACGCATGCTGTCCCGGGCTCGCGGCCTGGTTGGGAGTACGGAGTAGCCCACGGGGGACTAAACCGGAGAATAATGGAGTCGCCACCCGGTGTGAACCGGGACAAAGATTTAAGGCCGCACTCACCCCTCGCAAGGGAAGACCTCAAACCGTTGGGTTCGGAATGGTCCCTTACTTATATCACTTGTAATGAATGGATTTGTATAATTTTAACCAAGTCTACTCAACATACATGCCTAAATCTAAGTTCACATGCTTTGAAAGTAAAAACAACATTACAACAATCTAATCATGCTAGCATTATTAAACACAAATTCTAAGTCAATATTTCATGTAAACTAATCCTAAATAACATGCTTAAATAGCCATTTAAATTAAACATACTTCCTACGTCATTACTCAATGTAAACTAATAACATGCTCAAACAACCATTCTAAATCATTATTCATTGTGAATTAATCCTAAATGACACGCCAAGCTAATCATTCATGCTAAACAAATAAAAATACATTTCCTAAATCATTATCTCATGCAAATAAATTTAATACAACATACTAAACTATTTAAACACATTAAACACCTAGAATACATTTTTCTAAGCCATTATTTCATGTGAGTTACTCCTAAACGACATGCCAAGTTAACTACTCATGCTAAAATACCAAAAATAAATTTTTAAATCATTATTTAATGTGAGAAAATTCTGTGATATAAACCCTCAGGTCACCTTTTTATGCCGTTCCTTGGAGATGCGTTATATGGCCGTCGGAAGGGCAAAGGCACTACAATTTCACTGGTTCGCTGGTTCAATGTTCTGCTCACTGTTTCGCTGTTTCGTCCGCTGTTTCCGCTTCGTTTCGCTGTTTCGTCCGCTGTTTCGCTTCGTTTCGCTGCGATTCAAGTCTCCACACTCGGCTCACTGATTGGCTGCGGATTAAGGTCGATTTTGGTGATTTTTGAGAGGCGTTGGACTGCCGTTTGCTTGGTTTACTCAAGGGCTTACAAGTGCAGTTTTTGCTCACTGTTTTGGTGACTTTGGGGACTGTTTTGAAGGCTTTTGAGCTGCTGTTTTTGGGCGAATTTTGGAGGGTATTTAGGTCAGTTTGTTTGTGTACTGGTTGGGCTAAAATTAGGTTGATTTGTTTGGTGTAAATTCCAGGGGCTAAATTGGGCGTGACAATGGGCTGTTTGGTGGACTGTTTAGGGTGGAATAAGGGGCTGTTTTGCGTGTTGGGTGCAAGGGCAGTGAGGGGAAGTCGAGTGGGTGCTTTATGCGTGAAGATGTGAGGGTTAGGGGGCTGGTTTGGCTAAAATTAGGTTGATTTGGGTGTAAATTCCAGGGGCTAAATTGGGCGTGACAATGGGCTGTTTGGTGGACTGTTTTGGGTGGAATAAGGGGCTGTTTTGCGTGTTGGGTGCAAGGGCAGTGAGGGGAAGTCGAGTGGGTGCTTTATGCGTGAAGATGTGAGGGTTAGGGGGCTGGATGAATGCTTGAAATGATCAGAGGTAGTGAATGGAAGGGCTTGGGCGTGACTTATAGGGAATATAGAGGGCTGTTTTGATCTTTCAAAATGCTTGAGTCTTTTCTTGATGTGTGCTTGATCTCCTTAGGTGTGTGTTAGGGGTTTCAAGGTGGAAAATGATGGTTTATATAGGCAAATGGTGTAGTGGAGGTGTAAGTGTGAATGAGTGAGGTATGGGTGTGAATGAGTGAGGTATGGGTTTGAATGAGTGAGGTATGGGCTTGAATGAGTGAGGTGTGGGTGTGAATGAGTGAGGTATGGGTTTGAATGAGTGAAGTATGGGTGAGGTATGGGTTTGAATGAGTGAAGTATGGGTGAGGTATGGGTATTGAATGAGTGAAGTGTTATTTATTTAATATTTTGTTAAAGTGAGGTGGAATGGTTAAAGTAAGTTTGGTATATGGGTAAATCATGTTGGAATAGTGTAAGGAGGGGTGATTTTAGTGTATGGTCGTGGGCCTAATGGAGGGTGGGCTTGGTGTTTGATTTATTTTGGTTTTATGGGCTTTGGATGTGGGTTTGGGTGCTTAGGTGGCTTTAGAATGGTTTGGGGTGATTTCGGGTTAAGAGATACGTTTAAAAAATGAACTTTCAACAAGCGAACTCCGAGCGAACTTAAACAAAACATGTCAATTCTTGACTTTGCCTTCCGACAACCGTTTTCCGCGACCTACGACTTAAAGGTGGTGCATCCATACGAGACTCCTCATCGGGTTTCACATGCAAAAAATGCAATGTCTACAACTGCCACAAATAAGTCTTATCTGATCAAATCAGTTGAGCTATTTGTTCGTCATATTATATGTTTGAGATTTATTTATATTCAAAATATAAATACTGTTACTCATATCTAATGTGTTTATCTCAATATCATCTTTATAAAATAAAACACTTAGTGTTCTAGAATATAAAGGTAAACCCGCAACGGGTTAAACCCTGATATAAAGAAAATGTTTCTAGTCAAACTAGTTACATTATAACAGTTTCCTAATTTAAGTACACACCCGAAGGGTAGTTCCTAAACTTAGGTATCTACGGTAAAACAATGACTTTCATCCCGTTTTCGATTCGTAAATTAATCTCAATTGAAGTCAGTATCCTGCTCATAGCAGATTCTGTACATCAATGCATATTTATGTATCACACTTAGTATTTAAAATCCAATTTTAATACTAGTAGTGAACATATTTATGACAAACATATTTGAAGTCAGAGCCTTGCTCTTCTTCAATTCCTTCATGTCTGCTTTGTCCATACGGCAGTCACGCTTCAGTGATCCCATTTGGAACAGTTTAAGCAGACATGTTGGGATATGTCATTTGTCTTCCTAGAAGACAGTAATGATTTTGTCTTTGCCCTTTTCAATATCCCAGAAGCCTTTGGCCAAGCCTTGGCCTTCTAGAATATTGAATTAAGATGCATCTTGCGCTTCTTGCCCTATTGTAAACTTTGGCTTTGGCTCCTTGAGCATAGCCATTAACTCTCCAAGAGTTTACTATTGCAATTAATGCTTCTAAGATCTAAGTATAGACCTATGAAGATCCTTCAATTTCTTCATCATACTTTAAGGATCTAATCCTTAGTTCTGATTAGGAAATTAAGGAGTCCTTTTGACAAGTATAATGGATTAAGCACTAAAGTTGTCATCACATGAATCTTCCAAAGATCATGCTCTACTATTTGCTTAACTCTGGGCTTAGGCCTAATATGTTATTTTATCAAATAAAGTAACTTATTAGTTTCCAGGACCATCCTGAAATTTTATTCCCAATTTGAAAATTAAAGTCGTTTAAACACATTTTCCCTAGGATAATGTTTTAAACACTAATCTTTTAATTTAATCTTGATTCTAATAGTCCAACTATTTAATCAACGATATCATGTACAATCTAATGTAATGATTACTATAGTCTAACTATATAACTTATTACAATTTTATTGGTTAAAATCAAATATATATTGATTACTATAATCCAATTATATAATCATTATAAATGATCGGTAAAATTCAAATATATTGATTACTATAATCCAATCATATAATCAACTATAAATGAAGGGTAAAATTCAAATATATTGATTACTATAATCCAATCATATAATCAACTATAAATGAAGGGTAAAATTCAAATATATTGATTACTATAATCCAATTATATAATCAACTATAAATGAAGTAGTTTGAATACAGTCCAACTGTTTAATTCAAACAACAATAAATATTAGTCCAACTAATATATAATTTGTTTGACGAATGATATTTGATTGAGCGCGTATGGCAAGTAACTAAACGAATATTGCAAATCCAATACTTGCCTCCCACTATTTTTCTGCGAGCCTCTAACCCTCTGTCGAGTACTCGGGAAACCATGTTTCCTAGTGGGCTAGGATCCCGTTAAATAACACACAATCTTGACTTTGGCCAACAAATTGTATGATACTTAACTAGGTAGATCTCTAAGATCAATTGGATCTCATCCAATTCCTAGATCCAGTAGGTGGACATCCAAGTCCGAAACATATATCTTATATATGCCAATATATCAAATATATTACCTAACCTTTTTCCTCTGAATCAATTAAGCCTTGGCTTTGGCACAACAAACTTAATGATCTCAGTTAAGCGGAACCCATTGACATGGAAAGCTTCGTAATCAATGTCGATGGACAAGAAGTGATCTTGACTTTGGCCAACAAATCACGACTTGGACAAGACACCGATATGGAACAAAACTCTCATGATTCAAACACATCCGCAATTGACAAAGGTCTTGACTTTGGCCAACAAACCAATGCCAACTTTGGATCTTGAGTAAGAATCACTCAACTGAAGGAAAAACGCTTAATATGTTTTGAGGGTTTTTCGCGTGCAAATTGGCAACCAATTTATTATCTTTGTTAAGGTCTCATCATCATACACCCTTAAACATGCATTCTAAATACATAATAAAGCGCGTATAAATAAATAAATTAATAATGATTTACGGATGGATATGTCACAAATTGTTCCTAGAACAAATCACTCAATTTCCTCTCCCCGACTAGAACTATTCTAACTTCTACCCAATTACAAAATACAAAAAAAAAAAAGAAACCTCATTTACATTGAGGGGAATATGTGAGAAGAGAAATACAATGAGAAATGAGATAAAAGGCTGGACACGCAGGTCCAATTTAAATAAATTCTAAATTTATTACAATTTCCAAAATTGCCCTCGCCCTTCTAATATCCATCCGATAGACATTATTCATACAACACATTCATGTATTCATACAAATCATGTTATTCAATCAATCTAATCCAATTAATTAATCTTTGAATTAATGACCATCCAATGTTCAAACAACGATTTGATTTGCATGAGTCAAACTCGTTTAAGAATAAATACTCAAAGTAAGTATTCTTGAATTATATTGAACTACAACTTTAAATCTAATTTATTTGTATTCAATACTAATTCCAATTTAATTCCAAATTAAATATATACACTTACTTATATGCCTTAAAGACTTGGATTCCAAATCCAATCTTAATAGGCCTCAAAGGCCCAATAACATCCAATGTCATTTTAATTAAAGTCAAATGGGCTTTTAATTAATTCTTAAGGCATGGGCTTTCGCCATAATGGATCAAACCCAAAATGCCAAGGCCCAATAGGAATCACCCTATTGCCTACAAATTAATTTAGGCCCATTAGGCCCAATTAAATTCTTTAAAGGGCCAAGTGATGTATTTGGACTTTATGGAATTGGTTTTGGGCCCAATTGGATCCAATCCAAAAGTCCAAAACCAAACTTAGTCAAATCAAGCCCATTAAGCCCAAATACACACTTTTAGCCCAATTCTTAATTAAAGGCTTATTAACATAATTATAATATTCCAAATATCACAATTACTTTAATTAAAGTGTATTAGCCATGATTAATTAATTAAACTCAATATTTCCAAAATACCAATTAACTTAATTAATCATACTTAATCCATCAATTCATGCTCAACACAAATTGAAGCCAAAACACATCATTTCATGCTCAACACAAATTGAATCATAAATTCATCATTTCATGCTCAACATGCTCTTTGATTTTAACATAAACATTATTGACTTTGATTCTAATCCAATCAAACCAACAATCAACATTTAAACATGCATTTAAACACATCATTTCATGTTACAAAAAATTAAAAAACATGCAGTCCACTGCACAGTGAATTCGGCCATGCTAAGAATTTTGTAGATTTTGATCCAATCAATTTATCTCAAATCTAATCATGCACAACTCTAAGTTAACATAATCTAAGCATGCTCAAAGCATCAATTTGAAGAAATCATGCTCAAAACACAAAAGCCCCAAATTTTAGTCTCATGAACCCTAAATTTTCATGCTTAAAATTGGCTCTTGATACCATTGTTAGTGTTCCTAGAACATGCCAAGGATCTAATAAGCATGTAAAGGTGTTCACAAATTCAAAAATAAGTTGCAGAATATACTTACAATGAACGGATTTGAGCTTTAAAATTTTGAGAAGAAGAACTCAAAGATCCTTCCTTTGTTGATGATTCCAACTCTTGAGTATGTTTCCCTATTACCTTAGTTGATTTCTCCAAGTGATAGCTTTGTTGATTTTGCAACAAAATCAAAGAGAGTGGGAAGCCTAGTTCACGCCCATGGTGAGAGTAATAGGGTTTTTCATTTTCCAAAATGTGTTACAAGTGTGAAGTGTGTAGAGAGAGAGAAGGCATTTTGGTTTTGTTAAAGGGTTTTACCCTTTTACCCAAAACCATGTAGTTGGGATAATTTGGTTTCACCTAAACCAAGTGGTTGGAAAGTAAGTGGTTTTGGCATAAATACCAACCATTTTCCAACCACCACTTCACATGTGTGACATGTGTGAAGTGGGCCCCACCATTTTGAATTCAAAACTCAAAATGTCTCTAGGAACATTTGTCGCGGCTCGGTTCCGTTTAATCCCATTAAACGAACTTTCGTCGCTAAATAATTAAATCTAATTTAATTAAATAACGATGCCTCACAAATATATTACGAACGTCGTTTACAATTAATTCGTTTGTTCATATTAAAGTCCGACTTTAATTTCGTAACGAAATCCAATTCATATTAATATATCAGATATATTAATTTTAGCCCATACGAATAAATTAAATAGAAAAATCAAATTTAACCATTAAATTTATTTTACCAATTAATTCCAAATTAATCGCGTTCTCTCTCTTCCGAACACATTTAATCCAGATTAAATAATATCTCAATTAATCCTAGATTAAATTTCTCTCTCTTAATTAATCCCAGATTAATTCTCTCTCTTAATTAATACCATATTAATTCTAATTTAAATCAACTGTCATCGGTGAATCTTTGGGAAGCGACCCAAGAGATCCCTGGATATGTTGGCAGTAAATACGGTCATCGGATTATCCGAATACGTGCGTACCTCGTACCACGTGCTTACCGATTTACAAGACATGGTTGGCTTCTAGCAAAGCACCGTGCCTACCCAATTCTCCAGAAATATTCTTACTGGAATATATAATCTATGTCAGGCGTAGTATATGTAGTATTGTGTATTGTGATCCAGTATCGGATTGTCACGAGCTAGGCCTGGGGGTGGAATGTGTCTGCCCCGTACGAAGCACATGTCGGATGTCTGGTAACTAGTCTCTATAATCGGATGAACATGACCTAGTCATATCATCCTGATGACTGCAGTACTTAAGAGCACTAGTTCCGTATCCTACGTGACATCATCTCCACTATGACTGGAGTGATACTTCCGTCTTGACATCACACCCAATACACTACGATTCTCAATATACCCAGCAGAGGCGTACATAGAACCGGTTAAAGCCATGGACGACCAAAACCAAAGCATATTGATTGTCGCAAGTATTAGCGATGCAAGTCTCAGGTTAAGACCAAATACACCTACCCTGATGTTGGACTTCCATAGATATATAGTCATACTACCAATGGAATTCCGAGTGGTCTATCCAGAGCGAAGCTGTTTTCTGTACCATCGGTAAACACAACCTCCTATCACACTTGCATAAGTATCCAATACTTAAATATATGAGAACTATGTCGTTGTGCTCCCACAACGCGCACAAGTGTAATACTAGTCTATTCTGCATATCGATGTCCAATCTCGATAATACTACGACTAGGGATTATTTAATGATTAATCCTTCATGGACTGATACTGTCTCATATCATCTCAATCCAGGAACTAATCATAAGACCTCCTATCATTTATACATCTAGGTGATCTAATCACAAATGATAAGAGCGCAATCTCCTTGTCACACAGTTAATTTGTACAACAACACCATGATATGTACAAATAGTGACGCTATGGGTCATAATTGTCCAACACTAAATGCATCTGATATATATTATTCATACAATACATCAATGTATTCACACAAAGCATGTTATTCAATCAATCTAATCCAATTAATTAATCTTTGAATTAATGATCATCCAATGTTCAAATAACGATTTGATTTGCGCGAGTCCAACTCGTTTAAGAATAAGTATTCCAAGTGCGAATTCTTGAATTATATCGAACTACAATATTAAATCCAAATTAATTTGTATTTAATACTAATTCATATTTAATTCTAAATTAAATAATTACACTTAATTATGTGCCTTTTAGACTTTGATTCTAAGTCCAATCTAAATGGGTCTCAAAGGCCCAATTAACATCCAATGTCAATTTAATTAAAGTCCAATGGGCTTTTAATTAATTTCTTAAGGCATGGACTTTGGCAACCAAAGCCCAATAAGGAATCACCATTTGCCATAAAATTAATTTTGGCCCATTAGGCCCAATTAAATAGTTAAAGGCCCAATTATTTTATTTGGACTTTATGGTATTATTTTAGGCCTAATTTGGATCCAATCCAATTGTCTTAAACCAACTTGGCCCAACCAATACCATTAAGCCCAAATACAATGACATTAGCCCAATTCAAAAATTAAAGGCTAATTTATTTAATTACAATATTCCAAATATCACAATTTTTTTAATTAAAGTGTATTAGCCATAATTAATTAATTAATCCAATGTTTCCAAAACATCAATTAAACAAATTAATCATGCTTTAATTTAACCAACTCATGTCCAACACAAATTGAAGCAAAATCAATCTATACATGCTTCACAAGCTCACGACAATCATGCATTTTCCATATCCAATTTTGATTTCAATCCAATTAAATCATAAATCATTATACTCATGCATTTAAACACATCTAATGGTCTAAAAATAAAAAAAACCACCATGAGCATCTAGGGTTCTACATTCGGCAAGCTATGTAAATTAGGGGAAAATGTATCCAATTCATTTTCTCAAAATTAATCATGCATAACTCTAAGTTATCATAATCTAAGCTCAACCAAATCATCAATTTTAAGAAATCATGCATAAATCATAAAAGCCCCAAATTAAAGCATATGAACCCTAATATATTTCATGCTTAAAATTGGCTCTGATACCATTGTTGGGTTCCTAGAACATGCCAAGGATCTATTAAGACATGATATGTGCGAATACGTAAAGAAGTAGCGGAAAAACTTACATTGAACGGATTGGATGTAGGTGTAAAGTTAAAAACTAATCCTTTGTTGAGCTCCAAGCTTCTCATTGTGTTCCAAACTCTTGGGAATGGTTTCCTTAACACCTTGGACGACTCATTTGTGTGCTAGCAATGAAGAAAAAATTGCAACAAAATTTCTTACTAGTGAGAGGAAGCTCTCGGCTTTGGCCTTGGGAGAGAGAGAGAGAGTTGTTTCAATTTTTTTGTGTTATGTGTTAATGATTTCCAAAATTCAAAATTGTGATATACCAAATCCAAGATTTGGTATTAGTCATTAAAAAATGAACAAACAAACAAAAAGTGTGTAGAGATTGGTTGGAGTAAAAAACAAGCAAGCATGATTTACACTCCACCATCAACAACTTCCATCACATGTCACAAGTGTGATGTAAGTCAAGTGGGTCCCACCACTTGTAAATTACAAATTTACGTCGAACAATCTCAACGCGGAACCTCGCTCGGGCTCGGGTTCGTTTAATTCCAAATTAACGAATTTACCGTGGCGACATAATTAAAGTCGTTTACGAATTAATTCTAAATTAATTCGTTTGCCCGAATTAAAATCCAATTTTAATTCCGCTATGAACTCTAATTTCATTTAATATATCGAATATATTATTTAATCAATTAATTCCAAATTAATCGTTATCTCTCTCTAATCGAATGTTATCCCGGATAATTCTTGCGATAATTAATCCTAGATTAATTTTCTCTCTCTCATAATTAATCCCAGATTAATTCTGTTCGAGTCAAACGTCATCGGTGAATATTCAGGAAGCGACCCATGAGATCCCTGGATATGTTGGTAGTAAATCTGGTCGTCGGACTGTCCGAACACGTGCGTACCGGGTACCACGTTCTTACCGATTTACAAGACATGGTTGGTTTCTAGCAAAGCACCGTGCCTACCCAATTCTCCAAAAATATTCTTTTAAGGAATACATAATCTATATCAAGCGTTGTATACCAAGTATAGTGTATTGCGATCCAGTATCGGATGCACATGCTAGGCCTGGGGCTGGAATAATGTCTGCCGCGTACGAAACATATATCGGATCACTAGCAACTTGTCTCTTTAATCGGATAATCATGACCTTGTCATTTTAAACCGGTGATATTAGAATTAATCACAACCCCAGATAACTAACTTAGTTACGACACATAATTAGGGCTAGTGAGAACTTAAATAAAAGACATAAAGTAAAATACTGAAAAGTAAAGAAAGAAAATTACAATAAAAAAAAATGCTAGGGCTAGAGGATCTACTTTTATCACTACTATTTTAGATATCTCCCTTAATATAATATATTAACTTATGTGATTTTACCAACCAACCATATAGGCGGTAACCTGATTAAGTTAAATTAAGTCCAAACGACTATAAAAGCGGTATCATTGTTGTCCATAAACCAGCCATATAGACGGTAATTACCAACCGACCAACCAGGCGGTATCCATGCTTAGTCAGGTTAAAACCAGTTTATAATTGATTACCAACCAACCAATATAGTGGTATCATTGTTCAGTCAAATTTTAAATAGTGAATATATTATAATTAAGGGAGATTAATCTAAATAGCAGTAATAAAAGTTTTACCTTTCACCCTAGCAGGGGGAAGTTACCTCATCATTGCTAAATAGTAAAAACTGAAAAAGTAAAGAAAGTAAATTAATATTACATAAAGTAAATAAAATTAATTACAAAACTAAAATTTAAAGAAAACTGGATACAAACTCCTTATTTATTCATAGGATTACAGAGAGTAAGGTACATCTAAAACTGAAATCTCGATCTGAATTTATAGGCGTCGATAGGCCCTGCGCGTCGCAACATGAACTCCTTGCGTGACGTGACACGCGTGATTTACTGCGTGGCTTGCGGAGAGTTTGACATGTGGCAAGTGGATAAGGTGATAAGATGACACGTGGCAGAGGCGTCTGAGAGCTTAATGATTGTACTAATATGGCGATGACGTGGCAATGACATGGCGATGTGGATTGTCGGCACCATAAGATTACGAAACGTGGCATGTAATGATTGGATGATGTTGATGTGGCGATGATGTGGCACATTGACTTGGCATGTTGCTGATGTGGACGTCTATGTGGCTGACATGTGGCGATGGCGATTGTCGGCACCATAGGATGATGACACATGGCACGATGCACGTTAGCAGATCTCTTCTGATGTTGACACGTGGCATGCACATGTTATCATCCGGTGCATGTTAGCAAACTTCTCAAATTTTGACACGTGGCACATCGCATTTTAGCATGAAGCAGCGCAAGTTAGCACAGGCCGGCACACGTTAGGCGTCGTAACGCGTGGAGCACTGCGCGATGCGCCAAATGATGATTTTGCCCTTTAGTGTTCTTTTTTACTGTTTTGGCCCTAAATCACCTCCAATATGTACTGAAACTTTATTTAACTATAAAATAACACAAAATACATCAAAATATATACAAAACTCATTAATCTATACAAAACATTAGGTCAAATGAGTGGGAAATAGTGATACATTTACCACTCATCAATCGTGGGTTATTGAATCTAGGGTCTTAAACCTAAAATCCCTTTTCCAAGTTCATTTTAAGTTTACCAGTTCAATTTTATTAATGGCCAGTTAATAAAAAGGATTAGGACTAAGGCTAAATAAATAAACCTTTATATTACCCAAACCATAAAATAACCCCTAATAAACCGATGATATTGGACTTCATCACAACCCCAGATAACTGACTTAGTTACAACTCATATTTACGGGTAGTAAAAACTTAAATAAAATAAAAGACATAAAGTAAATTGCTGAAAATTAAATACTGAAAACTAAATGACGGAAAGTAAAATGCTGAAAATTAAATACTGAAAATTAAATGCAGAAAAGTAAATGCTGAAAGTAAATTGCTGAAAAGTAAATAAAGTAAAAGTACAATAAAAGGGAATGCTGAGGTAAAAAGATCCACTTTTATTACTTCTATTTTAGATATCTCCCTTAATATAATATATTAACTTTGCGTGATAATTACCAACCAGCCATATAGGCGGTATCCAGATTAATTCAAATTAATAATTAATTACCAACCGACCAATCAGGCGGTATCCAGTTTAGTCAGGTTAAAACTAATTTCAATAATTACCAACTGACCAATCAGGTGGTATCCTCATTAAGTCAGGTTTTAACTAGTTTATATATTATATTTAAGAGAGATTAATCTAAATATTAGTAATAAAAGTTTTACCTTTTACCCCAGTAAGGGGGAGTTACCTCCTAATTATTGAAAAGTAAATTGCTGAAAAGTAAAGAAAGGAAAGTATTGTGCGTAAAAGTAAATTGCAGAAAGTAAAGCCTGCAAAGTAAAGAAAAGAAAGTGCAAAAGGTGAAATTAAATACTGAAAGCTGTAAATAAATAAAAAAGATACAACCTTCAGAGAATTCTTAAGGAATTACATAGAAGAAAGTATGAATTTACAAATGAAATGGCTTGGTATTTATAGGCAAAATTTTGCCTCCACCAAATCCATTATTAAATGCTCTACCAAATACATTATTAATTGCTCCACTAATTGCTAGAATGTTTGGTGGGAGTTTGACTATTTTTTTTATTTTTTATTTTTTTGCTTTGGAAATGACTTTAATAATTACACATAACACATTTAGGGATGTTTCATCAATTTCGATCATGATAAATTCAGAATTTGAAATTCTTCGGTTCTTCAAAGTTGTAGAGATTTGAGTCTTCTTTAATCTGGAACTTCAATCAGCTCAATCCGATATCGGAGTAAAACGTTATGCTTAAAATATGAAAACTGCGTAAAATATATAATTTCCGAAACTGTACTTCGTTAGAACACCCTTTCAAGTTTCCAATCTCCAAAATTAATTTGTCAAGTCCAAGTTTTGCCCTTATTTGACCCAAATTTCATCCTAAATGATTCCATTGAGTCCCAATATTATTTTATCTGTAAAATAAACTAAAACACATCAAAACATTTATCAAACCCGAGAAACTAAACAAAATATTAAGTAAAAGGGGCGATAAATATTGATATATTTCTCGCTCATCAGTGTGTGATCACGCCGATCAAGTTTTTGGCACCGTTTCTGGGGACTTATTATATTTTACTATTAATTTTGGGGTTAGATACCTTTACTTATGTCTAATTTATTTTTACTTATTATTTTTGTTTTCTTTTGTTTCAAGTTTTCAGACATTACATGAGAAGAACCAAGAAGCTTTGAAATCCGTCCGCTTGACCCTGAAATTGAAAGAACAATCAGACAGTTGAGAAGGGAAAGGCTATCAGGCCAAGAAGCACTGATCAATATGGAACCTGAACCTTTGGAGGTTGTACCACCAATTCCCATTCGAGACAGAACTATTTCGGTGGTTGACGACTTCATTTCATGTATTGTACTTTCTCCCTTACCAATAAATGCGTGTGATATCAAAACATGCATCCAGATGATACAACAGTCAGTTCAGTTTGGGGGGAATGCAACTGAAGATCCTAATGCCCACATCAGCAACTTCTTGGAAGTTTGCGGCACTTTCAATTACAACTGAGCGGCTGAAAAAGCAATGAGACTGCGTGTTTTTCCATATTCCTTGAAAGATAGAGCAAAGGCTTGGCTACATTCCCTACCAGCAGGTTCCATCACAACTTGGAACACTCTAGCCACCAAATTCCTTGCAAAGTACTTTCCCCCAACCAGAACTGCAAAGCTGAGGAATGACATTACATCATTTGTGCAACATGACTCAGAATCCCTCTGCGAAGCTTGGGAAAGATACAAGGATTTGCTCAGAAAATGTCCTCACCATGAGATTTAAAAGTGGCTACAAGTCCAAACCTTCTATAATGGACTTAATGGATTAATGAGAATCACAATTGATACTGCTGCTGAAGGAGCTTTAATGGAAAAATGAGAAGATCAGGCATGTGACTTAATTGAAGAAATGGCCAACAATAATTCCTTGTGGCCAACAGAAAGGAGCATGATTCAACGAATCGCAAGAATCCACGAAGTTGGAGCCAACACAGCAATCAATGCCAAGCTGGAACAGATGTGCAAATTCATGGAAACACATAGCACGCAAGTTGTAAACATCGTCGGAGCCATATGTTCACCATATGAATGAGCACAAGAGACAAACCAACATGATGAGACGGTGAATTATTTCAACAATGTCAACAAACAGAGGAACAATCCATATTCCAACACCTACAACCCAGGGTGGAGGAATCATCCCAATTTTACATGAAGCAATAATTCAAGGAAAATGAATAATCCACCACTAGGATTCCAACAACAAAACAAAGGCCAGAAGTATGAAAAAGAACTCGGAATAACAGAAGTGTTGGCTCACTTTAAAAAGCTAGAAGTAAAATACGACTCTCGAGCAGCATCATATGATGCTATGTTTCAATCCCGAGCAGCGTTAATTCAAAGCCAAGCAGCATCTTTGAAGGCACTGGAGAATCAAATGAGACAACTAGCCAATGCTAAGAGTTACAGACCACAATGAAACCTTCATAGCAAAACAAAACCAAATCCGAGGATATTGGGAAAGAGTAATGTCATGCCATCACTTTGAAAAGCGGTAGTGAAATCAACAAAAATGTTGGAATCAAGGCATCCACTGAGGAAGTTCCGAAAGAAAGCAGCGAAGCTAAACCGCAGATGGAGGAAAAAGAGGCAAAAGAAAATGATCGAGAAATATTCACTCCACCTCCACCTTTTCCGCAGCGTCTCCAGAACAAAAAAAATGGATAAACAATTTGCTCCATTCCTGGAGATCTTTAAAAAGCTACATATCAACATTCCATTTACAGAAGCATTGGAAAAAATACCCAGCTATGTCAAATTAATGAAAGACATTCTTTCACGAAAGCGAAGATTGGGAGACTACGAGGCAGTAGCATTGACAGAAGAATGCAGTGCCATCATTCAGAGGAAGCTTCCCCCAAAGTTGAAAGATCCTATCAGTTTCACCATCCCTTGTATCATAGGAGAACATAACTTTGGTAAGGATCTATGTGATTTAGGTTTTGGGGTTAACTTGATGCCTTTTTCCATTTACAGGAAACTGCAAATTGGAGAAGCAATGCCCACCTCAGTCTCTCTGCAACTTGCTGATAGATCGCTCATATTTTCGAGAGGTGTAGTTGAAGATGTGCTAGTCAAAGTCGACAACCTCATTCTCCCAGCAGACTTTATTATCCTTAACATGGAGGAAGACGAAGATATGCCCATCATCCTCGGGAGACCATTCTTGGCTATCGGACGAACTATTATTGATGTACAAAAATATGAACTAACCATGAGGGTACATGACCAAGAAGTAAAATTCAATATTTTCAAAGGCATGGAATTCCCGAATTATGAAAAGAATGAGGAATGTTTCAGACTTGATGTGAGAGATAGTACCATCCAGAACCCAAATGAAAAGTAAAGTTCAACCGACAAACGTAAAGTATGTCAACTGCCTAAGATAAAGCGTACTGCACACTGAACAAGTTAAATCTTGAACTACAAGTAACTGAAGAGAAAAGACTCCACCAACTCAGTGAATTGGAGGAATTCCATATATAGCCTTTCGAGAATGTCAAACTGTACAAAGAAAAGGCCAAGAAGAGACATGATGAGAAGTTAGTGCACATACAACTGGAACTGGGGCATCAGGTATTGTTCAGGAAATCAAGGTTGAAAATTTTCCCTAGGAGATTAAAATCACGGTGGTCAGGTCAATTCTTAATCACTCAAGTTTTACCAGATAGAACCGTTGAGTTACATGATCCCAATTCTAATGAATTATTTAAGGTTAAAACTAAGCGTGTCAAGCACTACTAGGGAGAATCATTGGAGCGATAAAAAGAAAGTGTCACACTTTCAGATCTAGCCTAACTTTTGGGCAGTTATGTCTAACTGATGACGTTAAACTTAGCGTTAGCAGGGAGGTAACCCATGCAAATTGCGTATATATTCAGATTTGGTGTGTTTTATTTTTGGTGTGTTTTATTTTTGTAACTAAAGTCACATTTCAGGATGGAAGACGTTCTCGTAAATCTTCACAAGTAATTTCCTTATCTCCCTCAAAACTCTCTGATGAAAGTCTACAAAGCTCGCTTAGAACGAATGAGACTTCTGATGATCAAAGGTATTCCTAATGACATTCGTTGGATTATTGAAGCACGGGTCTGATTTCCAAGTGAGTCCTCTGACTCTTTTATTTCATATCTACTTAGTTTAGGAAGAAGCACCTATGCTAAGAAGAGAAGAGCTAAAAGAATGGGTATGTACTATAAATGTGCACGCATGACATGTAATACTCGTTGTCGTTCTTTAGGAATGGTGTCTGATAACCGTGAAGATAAAATTAAATTCATTAGGGATGGCTTGAGTAAGAAGTCTTTGGATGACATATCATTGACTCATGAGAGGCATCCCAGTGGATATGTGCATCATGCAATTCACATGTTACGTGCAAAATTCCAAAAAGAAAGATAACATTTAAGTCTCGGGAATCTGACTTTAAAAGACCCAATACAAGAAATTCCGGAATTAGCGACGGAAAACTCCATTTCTATATTTTGAAACAGAATAGCGACGGAATTGAAAGGGATTAGAATATTAGCTTCGGAATTTTAAGAAAAGGGAGAAAATTCCGTAACTAATTATGGCGGGAATTAAAAATAGCGACGGAAAATAAATTCCGTGGCTAAATTTAGCGACGGAATTAATTTTCCGTCGCTATTTAGCGACGGAATTAAAAATCCGTCGCTAAATGAATTGCTACGTAATTTAATTCTGTCGCAAATCTGCTTAAATAACTCGTCTTCTCCTTTTGGCAGTCACACCCAAATCCCTAAATATCAAATTTCTTTGCCCTCTGAGTTTAAGGAGGCGTCTTTGGTTCTCTCACAATAACTCGTCTTCTCCTTTTGGAACTTCACAATTACTTTCTTTTTTAGTATTTTCTAACCCTAAAATCCTACAAATCTTTCTTTTCCAGTATTCCTAATCCTAAACATACAGAGATTACTTCGGTAAGTTTTTATTTTTATTTTTTCATTTAACTTTTTTAGCAATTATTTTGGTGGCCGTCTTGGTTGACTGTAGATGATTGATATGAAGTAGATGAGTTTGTAATGGATACAGTGTACCCTTGGTTACTAGATGTTGATCTGATTTCTTCTTGTTCAGGAATGAGAAAACAATCAATAGAAAATTTCACATTCTATTTCCTTGCATTAGTTTCACTTTGTAATTAAACCATTCTTGCTCAGTTCTCTCGCTGCTCTTGTTTATTTGAAATTTTTATTTCCAATGCATGCCGCTTCATTTTGTTGCAATGTGCGTTTCTTCTCATTGTAAATCAGAGGTTTTTCCTCATCTCTAAGATGATTCCCTCGATTCTGTGCTTATAAGCTCATAATTTTGTTTATCTTGTAATTTGAACAGCCTTCTGATTGTAAGGAGCTTGATTTTGAATTCTCTTTGGAAGACCTTGAGACAATCAAAGTAATAGGAAAGGGAAGCGGTGGAGTAGTACAACTTGTTCGCCACAAATGGGTTGGAAGATTATTTGCATTGAAGGTTCTTATAACATATAAACTTTTCTATTAGCATGTAATTTAATTTCAATTCTGCAACACTTTATCTGATAAACGAGAAGATTTTTATTTTAGTAATTACTGGATTTATAATTATTTCATTGATCAAAGAATCAAGCAAAAACAGCAACTCCATCTCAGTTTTTGATACTTAAAAAAGTTGATCCAGTAACACAGGGCACTGCAGTAACTAATCATGACATATTTGTTAAGAGAGGAAGAGAAAGCATGATTAATTGCCATTTTCTGCCTTGAATGGTAGTATTATTTTGAAATCAATTTTCCAAAATGGAGTAATTAGTGGAGATACTGGTGAGAATTTGAGAGAAGAAGTCACTTATTCAGCAGGTGCTGCTACTATAAATACCTTGTTTCTCTTTATATCTACTTTTCTCTGTGCAGTCAGCGCCTTGTATTATTGTCTATCTATTCATTTTTAAACCGGCATGTGATTTTGTGAACAGTAATTTAATTTGAAGACTAATTAGGAATTTGCTAACTGCCACCTAATCTGGATTATTACATTTTACCTTGGTTGATTTCCACACTGTGAAGACTATAACTTAACTGATTGAAGACTTTGAAGGTTTTATTTTTAATCCATGAAAATTTTAGTAAGGGTTCATTTCTGCATAGTAAACTGTGAACCTTAGTAACTATACTATCGAACAGTCATCTAGAAGTATTGTACAGGGCTACAATAAAATCAAATTTCCTAACAGTCTTGAAATCCAAATCATCGACGGTTTCATTCCCATGTCTCAACGTGCGAAACGTCAATGGGAAGATCATCAATTCGAAGATGATCTTGTCCTTGCAATGCAGCCAAGTTGTTATATTCAATAATGTTATTTTAACTGTTATATTTTATTGTTTTGTTGGCATTATTGCATATGTTTGCTTATATATGAGTGTCAATAAAGTCATCTTTCTCTTTTCTCGAAAACCAAAGTTCTAATGTCTTCGACTTACTGGCTCATGTCAATGTTATAACTGCATTAGGAGGTTCATATTAGGTTCAATCGTAGAAATCACGTCAGATGCAGCTATAGGAACAGCGATGGGGGCAACTGTCAAAACTACTGGAGGTATAAGTCTAGAACCCTCGTTATCCTCAACAATCGGAGGGAACACCAGATAAAGCTATATCAAATTCAAGATCTATCGGTTAAGTGTGAGGTCTCTCTATACTGTTACTCGACATTCTCACTCATCATCAAACTATCCCTCTTCCACGTTGAATACCAGTACCACAACCACGTCCATACATTTTCTTACAAATAGAAACTATCCTGTTAATACCCTATCTAATGCAATGTGTCTACAGAACCTAAAACCCTAGGCTCTGATACCAATTATGTCACGACCCCCTCCCTAGAGCGGGCCCAACCCTAGAAAGAGGTTCACGAACAACTTTAGCTCGAGCATTTTATATTTCAAACCAACCAAACAAATTTTCAAAATTAATACATCACAAGTTACAAATACATGAATTATACACAATTTTTATGGTTTACAAGACAAGTATTAAAAATATGCAAATGACGACTCAAATGTCTTGAGCAACCCGAAAAATAATTGTGGCACGTGGATCCAATTCTGGTACTGCTTCTGCTGTGCTCGCGAACTACTTGGAATGTTTGGGGGAAAAGGGGGAGTGAGCTTAAAAAGCTCAGCAAGTAAAGTACTTATACTCTCAACATGACCTCACCAACAAAATTGGAATATATATATATAATATAATATATGAAAATAAAATATATTATAATAACAACTCAAGCAAACATCCCACAACAATACAAACATCCATCAAACATGGTTGCTAATCTGGGTCCAGTATAATATTGGATTAAAACCAATGGGGGAGTCGCTCGCATACCCCCAAGGTTTTTCACCATATAATCTCGCAAAATATCTCATCACATCTCATCTCATCTCATATCCGACCACTATTATACAAAACCCGGCAGCACAATACAACAACATCTATCATCCAATACAATCACATCTCACATCCAATCCATCAATCTCATCTCAAAAATCATGAATTCATATTTATCATGCTTTCAATTAATCAATATTTATATCTCCCTAATATATATATATATATATTATATATATATATATATATATATATATATATATAATTTTATTTATACTTATATGTTTATATATGGACTTTCACAACAACCATCAATCAACAAACAATTATGTTCAGGGAATCATCATGCAGTATACTTACCTATATCCATGCAAAAGCCCTTAATATGTCTATATCCTCGCTAAGAATCTGAAAAATATAAAATTACGATCAGGTCCCTCAATTATTCCAAAATTATATTTTTACCCCTAAACTTCCTAAATTTCCATTTTAGCCCCTAAACTTTTCTAATATGTCCAAATAGTCCTAAAACTCTTAAATATTACTTATTAACCCGTGAAAACCAGAATTTATAAAACTACCCTCTGAATCATGCAAATATACAATTAAGTCCAAAACTTTCAAATTCTATCATTTACACCCCCAAAACGGTAATAATCACATTCCGAGCTCCAACGACCTCCAAATCTCACAACGAAAGAGCCACTGGTCAGGAAACGTCTCAAGGAACACGGCAATGGTGGTGGTAGGGGCTGAAATATGGCAGTTATCGACGATCGGTTAAACACCGATAACAACATTATTTTGCTCGTTTATCAACAACCGAAGGTCCGATTTGGGCAAATAAAGTGTCCAACTCACGTACCTCGACGAGGGAAAAATTACGGTTCGGGAGGTGTCATACACGCGCGGCAGCGTATGGAGCGCGTGGGCAGCAAGTAGCCAGCGCGTGGCCGGCGCGTGAGGGCGCGTTCGGTGGTGGATCGGCATCGGTCTGGTGGCAATGGATTCGTCTCATTGAGGGAATGCTCCAGATGTGGTCACTTGCCGAAAACATAGATCGGATGATGTTGAAAACTCTATTTTTCCCTCTGTATACACATTTTCTCTCTCTTCTGGATAACCACTCACATGCTCTCGGTTTCTCTCACTCAAACTCCAAGAAATTGCTCTCAAAACTCTCTGGAATTACTCTCAACTCCTCTGGAATTCTCTTCAACACACCTCACCCTCCTCTCTCTAAATCACAACTCCAAAATCTTCTTGCATGGCTATGAGAAGTATTGTTCCCATAAACAAACACATGTAAAGCTTACCACTCTCCCTCTTTCTTCAATAGTTACGACCTCCAACAAATGTAAATGATATTTCCTATTTTGATGGAAGAAATTGGGTGATGATAGGTGTAGTGGGTGTGTTAGGTTTAGTGGGTTATTAATAAAGGAAAACAAAAATTATGAATTGGTATTACAATCTATCCACCTTACAAAAATTTTGTCCTCGAAATTTCTCAATCCTCAAATAGCTCTGGGTATTTCTCCCTAATATCTTATTCCAATTCCTAAGTCACCTCCTGAATGTGATGGTTAGACCACATGACCTTCACAAAAAGAATACATCTAGATCTCAATTCTTGAACCTTTCGATCTACGATCTTCACGAGATTTTCTTCATATGTCAGGTTCTCGCTCAACTCCACCGGTTGACTCTCCAAAATGTGAGAAAGGTCTGGTACATACTTCTTCAGCACAGATATATGAAACACTTTATGAATCCTTTCTAATTTCGGTGGCAATGCCAAGTGATATGCCATTATGCCCACTCTTTCCAAAATCTCAAAATGACCAATACAGCGCGGTAAAAACTTTATCTTCCAGCCAAACCTCAATAATCCCTCCGAATAAGAGATTTTCAAGAATATTATATCTCTAACTTGGAACTCAAGGTTCTTCCTTCTACTGTTGACAAATCTCTTCTGTCGACTCTACTCATCTAACAGTCTCGCTCGGATCAACCTGATCCTCTCAGATGTCATATCCACCAAGTCTGAGCCATGAATCTGTCTATCTCCAACCTTGCCCCAACAAACAGAATCCTACATCTCCTCTCACGCAAAGCCTTAAATGGAGTCATGCTGATACTAGTCAAAAAGCTATGGTTGTAGGTGAACTCGATCAAATGTAAATGTTCACCCCAACTCCCATTTAATGTCAAAACATACGATCTCAACAAATCTTTTAGCACCTGAATAGTCTACTCTAACTGACCGTCGGTCTGAGGGTGGAATGAGGTGCTCATAGAAATATTTGATCTCATAGTCTTCTAGAAATTCTGCCGAAAATGAGAAGTAAATCCGACAACTCTATCTGATACAATCGATAATTGGTACACCATATAATCATACAATCTGATCCATAAATAATTTTGATAGTCTCTCTAGTCCCCATGTAACTTGAATCGGTAGAAAATGAGCAGATTTACACAATCGATCCATTACTACCCAAATTACATCATAACCCTTTTGTGTCCTCGGCAGCCCTACTACAAAATCCATCATGATATTTTCCCATGGCCACTCAGGTATAGGTAAATGCTGGAGTAATTCGGTGGGATGTTGATGTTCTTCTTTAACCTGCTGACAAACCAAACACTGAGATACAACTATGTACTATCTCTCTTCATTCCCGGTCACCAATATATCTTCTTAAGATTTTGATACATCTTAGTGCTCTCAGAATGCGTATAATAAAGAATATCATGAGCCTCATCCAAGATCTCATACTTGAGCGTTCCAGTAGGTGGTGTTTCAACTCTATCACCAATAATTATACATTCTCTGAACTCAATATGAAAGTAGTAGTCTATTCCTTACAATCTCTGCCCTTCTTTTTTTTTTCCAACTGTGCCACAACTTACCAACCAACTATCCCATCTCCTTAAGAAAAGGCTCCACCTATGGTCCTGCACAGACAATAGCTATAAAGTGCTTTCAGCAGTTACACAAAATCCACCATCTTAAGATTCCCACTACTGAAAAGAGGATTTGCAGGTCCCTCACATTTCTGCTTTATATCTTGTCACCGCGACAATTATTATCTTTTCCAATTATGCATAGATTCTGTGAAAGTGTCTTTTCATGAAGAAATTATTGATATCTCTCCCAATAAAGAGATGAATGAGTTTTTAGTGAATTACTCAAAATTTCTTCCATGGCATCCTCATCTGTCGATCCTAACCCCAGTTCAAAATCTGCCAGAGCTAAGGTAATATACCAAAAGCTTTGTAAATGGAAAGTCACAGATCGAGAAGTTATAGATTCCAAATATGTTCGAGACCTTTGGAGAGATATTTACGATTGTCTCAATGAAGCTCCATCCGCTCTTTTGCCCAAAGAGATTGCAATTGATATCGTGGCAAGAGTTCATACAAACTTTATGAGGTGGTGTTTCATTCTTAGAACCATTTGGAATGGAAAAACAGATGGTTTAATCCAATACAAAAATAATTCTGTGATTGTTCATTGCGGATATTATAGATTCCATTCCACAGTTTTCATCAACAGTCACGATTTTTTCAATCATTGCCAGTGGAGTCTTGGCACCTTGTTTGAACTCGGTTTCCTAAATGGATTTATTCTTGCACCAAGTCCAATCCATCCCAACTATCCTGGTATCTCAGAAGCCAGCCTTGTTGAGCTTCTTCCCTTCATCAGTAATATTTTGTATCGATGGTATAAACGACACAAAAGTATTACTGTCTGGATCGAAACCATTACTCCAAAATGGTCAGATGACTATTCGCTCGTTTACCACCCAATTCATCTTATTAGAATCATACCATCACGTCAGCTCACTGATTGGAGACTCATTAGTTGGCCATCTAGACCGAAGCTTAAGGTTTACCATGGATACGATGATATTTTCCCAGAAGATATTACTTTTCGTCATTCCAGTAATCTTAGAGCTCTTTCCGCAGACTCAGTCCGTCGAAGTCTAGAAATCAATACCGATGATAGAGCTTGGCAACTCTTCACTACTATCGAAGAGTCATCTAGAAGTATTGTCTAGGGCTACAATAAAATCAAATTTCCTGACAGTCTCGAAATCCAAATCATCGACAGTCTTATTCCCATGTCTCTACGTGCGAAACATCAATGGGAAGATCATCAATTCGAAGATGATCATGTCCTTGCAACGCAGCCAAGTTGTTATATTCCAGAATGTGATCTTAACTGTTATATTTTGTTATTTTGTTGGCATTATTGCATATGTTTGCTTATATATGAGTGTCAACAAAGTCTTCTTTCTCTTTCTCGAACACCAAAGTTCTAATGTCTTTGACTTACTGGCTCATGTCAATATTATAACTGCATCAGGAGGTTCATATTAGGTACAACCATAGAAATTACGTCAGATGCAGCTACAGGAACAGCGATGAGGGCAATTGTCAAAACTACTGGAGGTATAAGTCTAGAACCCTCGTTATCCTCAACAATCGGTGGAACACCAGATAAAGCTATATCAAATTCAAGATCTATTGGTTAAGTGTGAGGTCTCTCTATACTATTACTCGACATTCTCACTCATCATCAAACTATCCATCTCCCACGTTGAGTACCAGTACCATGGCCACGTCCAGACATTTTCCTACAAACAGAAACAATCTCGTTAATACCATCTCTAATGCAATGTGTCTACAGAACCAAAAACCCTAGGCTCTGATACCAAATCTGTCATGACCCCCTCCCTAGAGCAGGCCCAACCCTAGAAAGAGGTTCGCGAACAACTTTAGCTCGAGCATTCTATATGTCAAACCAACCAAACAAATATGCACAATTAATACATCACAAGTTACAAATACGTGAATTATACACAATTTTTATGGTTTACAACACAACTCTTAAAAATATGCAAATGACGACTCAAATATCTGAACCAACCTGAAAAACAAATGTGGCACGTAGATCCAATTCTGGTACTGCTTCTGCTGTGCTCGCGAACTACCTGGAATGTTTTGGGGAAAAGGGGAGTGAGCTTAAAAAGCTCAGCAAGTAAAGCACTCATATTCTCAACATGACCTCACCAACAAAATAGGAATATATATATATAATATAATATATGAAAATAAAATATATTATAATAATACTCAAGCAAACATCCCACAACAATACAAACATCCATCAAACATGGATGCTAATCCGAGTCCAGTATAATAGTGGATTGAAACCGAGCTCCAACGACCCCCAAAACTGTAATAATCACATTTAAGTCCAAAACTTAAATTTTATCATTTACACCCCCAAAACGGTATTAATCACATACCGAGCTCCAACGACCTCCAAATCTCACAACGAAAGAGCCGCTGGTCAGGAAACGTCTCAAGGATTACGGCGATGGTGGTGGTAGGAACTAAAATACGGCGTTTATCGACGATCGATTAAACACCGAAAATAACCATATTTTGCTCGTTTCTCAACAACCGAAGGTCCGATTTGGGCAAATGAGGTGTCCAACTCGCGTACCTCGCAAGGGAAAAATTACGGTCTGGGAGGTGTCATACACGCGCGGCGGCGCGTGGGCAGCAAGTCACCGGCGTGTGTCCGGCGCGTGTGGGCGCCTCCGGTAGTGGATCAGCGTCGTTCCGGCTGCAATGGATTCGTCTCGTCGAGGGGATGCTCCAGATGTGGTCACTTGCCAGAAACGGAGATCGGATGATGTCGAAAACTCCATTTTTTTTCCTCTGTATACACATTTTCTCTCTCTTCTGGATAATCCACTCACATGCTCTCGGTTTCTCTCTCTCAAACTCCAAGAAAATGCTCTCAAAACTCTATGGAATTACTCTCAACTCCTCTGGAATTCTCTTCAACACACCTCACCCTCCTCTCTCTAAATCACAACTCCAAAATCTTCTTGCATGGCTATGAGAAGTATTGTTCCCATAACCAAACACATGTAAAGCTTACCACTCTCCCTCTTTCTTCAATAGTTACGACCTCCAACAAATGTAAATGATATTCCTATTTTGATGGAAGAAATTGGGTGATGATAGGTGTAGTGGAGTGTTAGGTTTAGTGGGTGTGTTAGGTTTAGTGGGTTGAGTGGGTTATTAATAAAGGAAAACAAAAATTATGAATTGGGTATCACAGGTAGCATCTTCGGAAAGGGAGATATTACACACTAATATCAAATTAAATGCATGTTAAAAAAATTTGAGGTGTTACAGATGATAAAATTCACATTAAGATCTATAAGATATGATCTTAAAGATGTTTTCAATCAAGTCCATTATATGCTAAAATTATTGCCATTATAATATTCATTTATGACAAGTATAAAAAATGCAAATATAGCAAGAATTGTGACCATTATGGAAAGAAAATATGGTGAATTTACAAATTATTGTTTGCGTGAAATCTAAAAATCCAAAAAGCCCAAAATAGCATTTTTGGTAACATTAAGCAAGCAATTAGCAGTGAGCAAAAATGACTCACTGTAAAAAGTTGTAATAATTAAGAAGATGAGATAATTGAAGGTGGGTGCAGTCTCTCTGCAAAAAACATGCAGCACGCCCTCATTTATATGTATCTTTTAAAGCTTGTGTTGATCGATCACGTCTCTTTGTCGCTTTGCTTTTTATTTTTTTTTTTTTTTTTCTAGGGTTTTGCAGTGCAGTCACTTTCACTATTAAACAATAAAGAAGAAGAGAAAGTGACAACTCAAGAATCAAAAAGATCAATGGAGTGCAGCAGCTTCGGCATGCACACCTACACTTAGAATACATGCATACACTACACATGCTTCTTCATATATTAATTCTTCAATTATTACCAAAACCCTCTTATGTAATTTTCACATTATGCGCAATTATAAAACCTAAACTCCCAAGTTTATTGAAATTCAAATTATTTGAGAAAATAGACCTAATTATCATATAAATTGATATAAAAACAATTTGATCTCTATATTTTTAAAAATACCACATTTAGTCCCTACTGTTTAGGGATGGCAAACCCACTAGTAACTACTCAATGTGGGTAGGATGTGTCTTTTAGTAGGTAATGAACGAGTTTGATATTATAAATCAAAATCCGCTTTGGTTAGTGGACGGATTTAGTAAATTGACAAACTTGTCGAATACTCGCATAAGGTGTCTCTCAACACGCCTCTTATTTTTTTTCTTTATGAAATTAAAAATTATTACAAAATATTTATTTAAAAAAAAAAAAAAACAAAATCATTATTGTAGGATTCATGTTAGATGGTGCTACTGGTGAATGAGAAAAAAGATCTTATATCTTGGTGATGAATGTCTAATGGTTGTTAGTTATGGACTATGCCATTTTGTGTGTGTTTTTTGTTAAAATTTAAATATAGTAGTCGTGATGGACTTATACTTTAAGTTCACTATTTTAATGTGTAACTTTAATTTCTCAGACTTAATTTTTAAGTCTAATATTATGAATTTATAGTTTCTATTATATATTAAAATTTTAAGTTCAATTGAATGTATTTTTTATTTAATATAAGTTTGTTGATCCCGTTAAAAATTCGTCGGGTTCTAATGTGAGTTTGGTATTTTATTTCTTGAGTGCGGGTGGATTTGATAATAATAAATGAAACTCGCAATTGATAATGGGTCGATTTGGTATTTTATTTTGTGAGTGCGGGTTGATTTGATATATGTAAACCCGTACCAAAACCCAGTTTTAATTGTTTGACTAATTTTAATTTGTAAAAAGATAATAATAACCTCAAAACAAGAATAAAAAAACCTTAAAACTCTTATTAAACGTTTATGCTATTCCTTAATTATTTTATTCATTATATTCTTATTATGCTTTTTTTCCCTCTTTTAATTTTTCGATGATAAAGTAGTATGAGCTCATTTATACTTAAGTTGACTTCAAAAAAAACAAAAAAACAAAAATGAGGAAGGGGCAAGTCTATTTGTTAAATATTGCATCCTCACCCCATTCAAATACAAATTATATGTATCCCCTAATATTTGAACATACGCCATCTTACTTCCATTATAAGAATTAAGTCAATTAAATTATTATTTAATGTGATATACTTGAGTTGACTTTAATATTATAAAAAAAAACCCATATACTTAACTCATATTAAATAATTCAAATCTAGTATACTTAGCCCATGTGAATTAAGATATTTACTTAGCACGTAGTCAATAATTCTTGATGTATGTGCATTCGTCATTCTGTATATATTATGTGTGCGTATATATTCCAAGAGTAGTATCTATAATTATCCATTACATTTTTTTTATTCTCTTTCCCAGTGGACAATAAGAATATATCTATATATATATATATATAGAGAGATATATATCTTCATCTCGCTTTCTTTCTTAATTTCTCTGAAATTTCAATAACCCGGTCATGATGATGATAACGGAGATCAAATTATTGATGGTGATAGTAACCCACTAGAGGGTTTTTCTTTCTCATGTCCCATCTTTTGCAGTTAATGTTATGCATTAAGTGGCTCACAATATTTTGAGAGAAGTAGGAGATAATGTTATTTTCATTGCTGCAAATAATATATGTGCAAAATATCCAGTAATAAAGAAACTAATTAATTTCATTACCTATTGGAAGCTTCACACCTTCACTGCTGAATATGGTGATGGTAACAAAGTAACGGGTACTTTGGGTAGGACTTTTTCCTATAAGTTTTGGCTAATGATTGTTTTATTGATATTCTCTAGGTAAATTTAAAAAAAAAAGAAATTCAAATATATTGAAGTTGCTTGATCAAATTAATAGAAAAGAGATAGTCTTATGTGACGTTAATACCAACACATTATTACTTTAATTATCTAATTACATGTCAGCACATATTCAAAAGTATTTATGATTGTTTTAAATTAGTAATAAGTGTATAAATGATGTCATTTAATTGGATGATGGATGATGGCGGTGGTATCACCATCTAACTTAGATTTGATGTTAATCTAAACTTTGTATTTTTTTTTAAAAAAAATATGATTGGTAGTTATCGGATAATAATTTAATTTGAATGAATCTTAACTGTATATTGCTAATAGATCACACATGATAAAATATTATGATAAACTTAGTACAACTCAATTTATCACCGAATCCAAATTCATTGAAGACTTTTCTAAAAAGAAAGAGAGATATTTAATATTGGACATTACATTTTAATAGTAAAAAGCACTATAGGGTTTGGTATATGTACTCCTTTATTTAATGCGTGTGTCCAGTAAATTTGTATAATTTTGACTGTAAATGAGTAACTAATTGGTTAGGTAACGACATTGCTCTATGATTAATAGTTCATCAGAAAAGAAAAACATTACAAATCTAACTAATGAAAGCCATAATTTCTTGGTGGGCTAGAAGCTTGCAAATTAAACACTCTTCCTTATAATTTAACAATTTTGAAGTTCTACCCATATTTAGTTCATCAGAACGACTGATAAAAAAGCAAATTACCTAATTAACTGTAATTCTGCTTCCGATATTAGCAAATATATATATATTTCTCATATCTGTCAATATTTGTACATTTATGGTAGTTTCGAGTAGATCAAAGTCCCTGGACTATAAATAAATAAATAAATATTATCACTAGAGTTTAACTCATAGTGAAAAGATTAATGGCTCTCTGAACAAGCAGCAGCAGCACTGTTACTGCCACAACTGCTGTCTTGGATCTGGGGACCTTTTCTTTATTTTATTTTATTTTTTTCCATTTATAATTAATGATTGTTCCTTAAAGAAAAATATCGGAACAGTTTTATGATTTATTCCCAGAGTGATGAGAAAGAGATAACTCAGAGAATCATTAATTTTCTTGTAACTACTTAATTATAAAACAACTTAAAAAATAAAATCTCTTAACAGCAAGTAATAGAAGAATCAAGGTTTCTGTATTAACTGTAATATAAAAATAATAAGATATTGGAGTTGAGGGTTTTCGTGATCAGTTAACTGTAAAGGGTTTTATTGCTGCTACTTTAATTAATTCTCCTTCAAAGCTGAGAATAGCAGCAGATGATTTTATGGTTTATAAGGTTCATTAAAATTGTACGGTTTATTTTTTATTCTTGATATGATAGCTAAAGATGTAAAGTAATTAAGGCTCAGCTTTTGATTGAAGCAACTGTATAAACTACAATGTGTTAGAGACCCTTCAATTGTTCCCATTTTCTAGATTGTTAAGGTACCTCTAAACAAAAAGTTTGCAGAGTACTCTCTCTGAGTTTCTATGTATTTATTCTCTTATAATTGTAGATTTGATAAGTGATTATATAAACCCAGAAGGAAAAAATAATAATAAAGAATAATAAAGAATTTTTGCAGGCTATATATGAATTCATGATGTTAAGTAAATATTATTATAGAGTGAATTCAAGACTTTCTTTCATTATTTAACATGGTATCAGACATTAGATTTTAATTTTTCTAGTTTCATTATCTCTGATTCTCATCGGCACGTGGGGGATCACAGCTACCTTCATTGCGTGACCCTCACGCGCCACCTTGCCTCGCCACCTTGTCGCACCACTCCTTCACAAGTGTGCTATGCGCATGCTCCTTTCGTATTTCGGCTCTCTTTCAAATTTTCACACTCCTTTCGGGATTTCGCTCTCTCTCAGGTTTCAGCTCTCTCTCAGGCTTCAACAATCTGTCGGGATTTTGCTCCCTCTTGGGCTTCAGCTCTCTGTCGGGGCTTCGGATCTCTCTCTGGCTTCGGCTCTCTGTCGGGCTTTGGCTCTCTGTCGAGCTTTGGCTCTCTGTCGGGATTTCGCTCCCTCTCTGGCTTCAATTCTCTTGGGTTTCGGCTCTCTCAGGCTTTGGCATCCTCTCGGGATTTGACAAGAAACCCACTTGGATTCGAAATCCAAGCAAACCTCAAGCAACAGACAGAACCCCAAAAACCGCGAATTTGATTTTGTAGGAACAAAACCCTTACAAGGCCACAAAGAAGACCCATAAAGAACTTGCCCTTGAGAACCTTTAAGATGATTCCTTGTAGTGTTTTGCTAGCAATGGAGATGCCACTAAGTTTGCCAAACTTAGATAAGTCGATTTTAACTTGAAAAGGAGAATCCCTCCCTTACAAGAATTTGGACATAGCCAAAAAGCATAAAGCTGTAATATTCTCTCAAATTCGTTGATTGTTTTCAAAATGAAAAAGAAAGAAAGCTTAAATAGTGTTACAAAGAGAAACCCTAAAGGCATAAAGACAACAATGCCTCTAAAGGCTAAATTACAAAAATACCAAAGTCTTCAAGTCTTCAAAGGCCTGTGAAGCTTCATTCAAAACTGATTTGGGCCAAGTGAAGTGGCTTTGGGCACTCTTTATTGAAGCCCACATGCGTCTCTATTTGTTTGTTGCAATCGGCCATAAAACTCTTAATTAATCCCGCCATTGATTCTCTGAGTCTTTTGGTCCTTTGCCTCGTAATTGGCCCTTCCGGTACTTGTAATGGGTCTTTTGCTTTGTTGTCGGCCTGGATCATGTCATCCCCTCCCTCTTGAAAAGGATTCGACCTCGAATCTGTACCTGCATCAAAATGAGCTAAGTCAGAAACATTAAATGTAGCAGACACATTATACTTACATTGTAAATCCAGCTTGTATGCATTGTCATTAATCCGTTCCAAGACTTTAAATGGACCATCCCCTCTCGGTTGTAGCTTAGATTTACGTTGTTCAGGAAATCTCTCCTTGCGCATGTGTACCCAAACCTAATCTCCAGGCTGAAATACCACACATTTCTTCCCTTATTAGCATGAAAAACATATTGCTCATTCTTTCGTTGTATTTGATCTCTTGCTTTCTCATGTATATGCTTCACCAAATCGGCTTTCCTTTTTCCATCTAGCCCCGCATGCTCATCAACAGGCAAAGGTAACAAATCTAATGGAGTTAGTGGCTGAAAACCATAAACAATTTCAAATGGTAGTAAGATGTAGAGGAATGAATACTACTATTATATGCAAATTCAACAAAAGGCAAACAATCCTCCCAGGTTTTTAAGTTCTTATTGATAATAGTACGCAATAACTGAGTCAAATTCCTATTAACAACCTCAGTCAGGCCATCAGTTTGGGGTTGGCAAGTAGTAGAATACAAAAGTTTAGTTCCCAACTTACCTCATAAAACTTTCCAAAAGGGAATAAGGAATTTGACATCACGATCTGAAACTATACTCCGTGGAATCCCATGGAGTCGTACTACTTCTCTAAAGAACAAGTCAGAAATGTTAGTGGCATCATCAGTTTTATGACATGCTATAAAGTGTGCCATCTTACTGAACCTATCAACCACTACAAATATGGAATCTCTACCCTTCTTAGTCCTAGGTAAACCCAAGATAAAGTCCATCGATACATCTACCCATGGCTCACTAGGTATAGGCAATGGTGTATACAACCCATGAGGCATAACCTTAGATTTAGCTTGTTTACAAGTTAAACATTTATCATACAAAAGCTCAATATCTCTCCGCATTTTAGGCCAATAAAAATGTTCACTCAATACCCCTAAGGTTTTGGCAATGCCAAAGTGCCCCATTAAATCTCCCTCATGTGCTTCCCTCACTAACAACTCATACATACTACAAACAGGAATGCATAATCTATTCTCCCTAAACAGAAACCCATCATGTTAGTAGAATATACTAAAAGCAGACTTTTCACATGTAGCATAGATAGTACTAAAGTCAATATCACTAGCATAAAGTTCTTTAATAAATTCAAACCCAAGCATTCTTGCACTCAATAAAGTAAGTAAAGCATACCTTCGCGATAGTGCATCGGTGATAATGTTATCCTTACCTCGTTTGTAGCGGATTACGTATGGAAATGTCTCAACAAACTCTAATCATTTTGCGTGTCGTTTGTTCAGCTTACCTTGGCCCTTCAGATCTTCAATGATTCATGATCTGTGTGGATCACAAACTCTTGAGGCCACAAATAATGCTGCCAGGTCTTAAGGGCTCTCACTAGTGCATACAACTCCTTGTCATATGTGGGGTATCTCAAAACTACTTCATTAAGCTTCTCACTAAAGTAGGCAATTGGTCGCTTTTCTTGCATAAGAACTGCTCTAATGCCTATCTCGGATGCGTCACACTCAATCTCAAATGTCTTCTCAAAGTTGGGTAACGCCAAAACCGGTGCATTGCACAACTTCATTTTAAGATCCTGGAATGGACATTCCTTCTCTTCTTCCCATTTGAAGCCAACAGTTTTCTTCACTACTTCCGTCAGTGGTGCTGCAATACTACTGAAGTCTTTAACAAATCTACGGTAGAAGCTTGCTAATCCATGGAAGCTTCTGACTTCTGTCATTTTAAGATCCTGAATTGCCTTCACCTTTTCCAAATCTACCTCGATGCCATCTGCACTCACAACAAATCCAAGGAAAACAATTCTATCCATACAAAAAGTGCACTTATCAAAGTTATCATATAATTTTTCCTGCCTTAACACATCAAGAACATGCTTCAAATGCATAACATGCTCATCTACTATTTTACTGTAAACTAAGATGTCATCAAAATAAACCACAACAAACTTACCTAAAAATACACGCATAACATGATTCATTAATCTCATAAATGTGCTAGGTGCGTTTGAAAGACCAAATGGCATAACTAACCATTCATACAAGTCATACTTAGTCTTAAATGCAATTTTCCACTCATCTCTCTCTCTCATGCGAATTTGATGGTATCCACTCTTTAAATCAATCTTACTAAAAATTTTGGAACCATGCAATTCATCCAACATGTCATCTAGTCTAGGAATGGGGTGACGATAATTTACCGTAATATTGTTGATAGCTCGACAATCAACGCACATACGCCACGTCCCATCTTTCTTAGGAACTAGAAGCACTGGTACTGCACAAGGACTCATGCTTTCCCTTACATACCCCTTGTCCATCAACTCCCGTACTTGCCTTTGTAGCTCCTTTGTCTCCTCGGGATTGCTCCTATAAGCCGGTCTATTAGGAATGACTGCCCCAGGTATGAAGTCTATCTAGTGCTCAATACCTCTAATGGGTGGAAGCCCACTAGGTATGTCCTCTGTCAGTACGTCACTATAATCCTGCAAAAGAGATAAAATAGACACAGGAAGCAAATGGTCAGTGTTAGTAAAATAAATATGAGACTCCTTATAGACTAACAATAGCATGAGCTTGCTAGCCTTGAACGCTTTCCTCGCTTCACCCTCACCCATGTAGAAACTTTTTTAACTCTCCCTTTTGTTTCCCCCTCACGTACACTCACATTCCCTTTGGGAACTCCCACATCCTTGGCCGTATTTTTCTCACCAGATACATCACTCTCACTAGGCTCACCTAAGGTGGTGTTTCCCTTCGCTCTCTCTTTGTCACGCTCAAGTTGCAACTTAACCTGATCTTCATGGACTTGTGCAGGTGTAAGCGGGTATAATGTAATGGGTTTTCCCTTATGCTGAAAAGAGTACTTGTTCTTGAACCCATCATGAATAACCTTCTTACCAAATTGCCACAGTCTGCCCAAAAGAATATGTCCTGCATGGATCAGTATCACATCACATAGGACATCATCTGTGTATGGCCCAATGGTAAAGCTCAACAATACCTGCTTTGTCACACTTATTTCCCCACAATCATTTAACCACTGCAACTTGTAAGGCTTCGGGTGTCCCAAGCAACTCAACCATAATCGCTCAATCAAAGCTGTGCTAGCAACATTAGTACAACTGCCCCCATCTATGATCATACTACACCCTGTCCATTCACACGGCACCTAGTATGGAATATGTTCTCCTTCTGCTACACACTCTCATCCTCTACAATATGTGCACTCAAAGCACGCTTGACAACTAATGATAAGTTATTCAGAGGGTATGCAGCTCCCTCATGGTCACTAGCATCCTCCAACTCTGGCATCTCCTCCTCAACCTCACTATCGGTAGAGTACACTTATCCACTCTTTTTATCAATCACTAAGGTACGCCTATTGGGACATTGTGAAGCATAGTGTCCTATGAAACATTTATTTGAAACATTTTACATCATTATTCTAGTAGCTGCACCCTTAGGTTTTGGTCTAGTTTTGCTCGGTTCTGCAGTCTCTTTACCCTTGGCACTAGGTTTGGCCCTAGGCTTATTAAATCCTCCACTGAACTCGCGACTAGGCTTGTCAAAGCCTCCATCTCGCTTCTCATTCGGACCCATTTTCCCTTCCTTACAGAAGTAGCATGAGTATCAAATCTGGATGTTGACTTTTTCTTAAGTTGCCTTTCTACCTTGATAGCCATGTGAAGTATATCCTCCAAATCAACGTAGTGATGCAACTCCATCATGTTTGCAATCTCTCTATTCAAGCCCCTGGAAACCGTGCCATAGTGGCTTCTGTATCCTCAACTACATTTGCCCTGGTAATGGCAACTTCCATCTCGGTGTAATAGTCTTCAACACTCTTGGTCCCCTGATACAGATGTTGTAGTTTCTGATACAATTCCATATAGTAATGATCAGGTATAAATATCTTTCTCATGAGACCTCTAAGTTCTCCCATGTCTGAACCGGTCTCTCATAATTTCTCCTCCGAGTAGAGACAAGGTGATCCCACCAAATCATAGCATAATCGATAGACTTAATTGCTGCCAGATTGATCTTCTTCTCGTCTGAGTAGTGATGACAGTTGAAAATCAATTCTATTTTCTTTTCCCATTCTAAATAAGCTTCAGATCATTCTTGTCGTGAAATGTTGGATCTTGATCTTGATGCTACCTAGATGACCATCTATATCTCTCCTCGTCTACCATACCCCTTGTTGGTGATTATCTAGGTCCCAAGATCAAACAAGCAATGAAAATCATGTGTGAATACATCAACGGAGGTAAGCGGAATACTCACATCGATCGGTTCAGTCGATTTGAAGACGATTGAAGCCGCAAAACCCATTGGTTTGGTGCGCCCACTGCTGCAGTTCGTGC